>NQII01000819.1:291817-430656 GCA_002778355.1 Clitarchus hookeri | reverse complement strand
TACGCCCTATCACTGAGGGCTAGCATCAAGTGCTGGCACCTCACACCGCAGAGCAGAATCAATACCTACTTCCAAACATCAGCATTTGGCAGGTATCAATGGTTTAGCTAATTTATAAAAAAAAAAAAAACATTTCGGTGAATATTGTATGGGAGGGGGGAGGGGGGATGCGACGAAAGTCTTGAATTTTACAAAAATGTAATCTCCCAGATCAAAACCACAGAGAGAGATGAAGAGAGGGATGTATTGTGTGATACTTACGTGGACGGTGGGGTCGAACAACTTACCCTTTAAACATAATATTATTGAATTTGTGCGAACAACAGCGTATCAACCTAGTCTTTGTCCATATACAATGTTCGATTCTTATAAAAATGTATAATACATGCACTATTACTGTTATGTAACAAAAGTAATGAATGGCNATATACAATGTTCGATTCTTATAAAAATGTATAATACATGCACTATTACTGTTATGTAACAAAAGTAATGAATGGCAACATTTCAGTGTATTGAAATCTATTGTTACTAAGTCTATTGTTTCCACCAAAACCTGTCATATTGTTACTAAGTCTATTGTTTCCACCAGAACCTGTCATATCCACGGCTGTATTTGGAAAACCTGTCTTATCCAAACTTATCTGCCCGTTTACCACCATAGTAATTAGGGCGGATTTATGACGTACAGTATGCGAAATGAAAAGTAATGNTTGGAAAACCTGTCTTATCCAAACTTATCTGCCCGTTTACCACCATAGTAATTAGGGCGGATTTATGACGTACAGTATGCGAAATGAAAAGTAATGTACAAATGTGCATGTAGGCCTCTTGAGAAAACGTTCGAATCGTGCACGGCATGCCTTGCAGACGTTTTTTCCTGTTTGCTGCACTGTCATATGGTCGTTGGCCGACCGGAATGACAGAGCATGAACAGCTTCAGCGCTCTGACGCCCAACACCCTTGCGCTCAACTTCCTTTTNTTGGCCGACCGGAATGACAGAGCATGAACAGCTTCAGCGCTCTGACGCCCAACACCCTTGCGCTCAACTTCCTTTTTCATTCTATTGACCTATGCTGCTTTAAAGCTTTTACGAAATTAACGTCATTGAATTTCCTTACTTTACGTTTATCTAATAAGCCTATGTTTTTACTTATCAGTCTTCTGTATTATAACCTTTTTTCAGTGATATTTTCTAGTGTTTTCGCTTCAAACGTCCAAAAAGTTGTGTAAATGAAAACTTTATGAATGTTTAAGTTCGACAGTGAATGACAGTGTTATACTCTACAAAATCTACTGCGATACAATATCAGCAAATACACTAAATACCTCTCGAGGATTTCCAATGCTGTCGTAAATGGTAATCCATATAATCTCCTTTAGCTTACAAGTATAAAGCTCTAATATGGTTTTTAGGTTATTAAACTCCAATGCAGAAGTCATCATTAAGTACAGCTGTGTTAACATAACACATGCCTAGTTTAACATCTCAGTAAACCTACAACAGCAATTCCTACGAAAAGTTTTCCTCGAAAACTAAGCTGCCCTTGCAATAAACTTACTCTAGTACACCTGATAGGTTATAGCATCTGAACTCGGGGTGGTAGTGCCACAGTTGGGTAGGGATGTCTATGTTTCGGTCAAATGTCTTAGTTATTTACAAAATCATTGAAAAATAGTTTTTGTCAACTACAAGTTACAGCACAGAGTTCAAGTTTCAATTACAAGGAATATATATTTTTAATAAATTGTGAATAACGAAAACACATATTTATAAAAACCTTTATTCAAGAGTATATCGAAATGTTTTCAATGTTCAAACAAGATAGGNATAACGAAAACACATATTTATAAAAACCTTTATTCAAGAGTATATCGAAATGTTTTCAATGTTCAAACAAGATAGGATAAACTGTCTTGTGATAGTCTTGATTGCATAAATGTATTAATTAACACATAAATTTTGAAAGGAATTTAAACATTTACATATCCATGACAAATACGTTAAGTTACAAAAGGAAGTATTACCAAGAATATTGAGATTGCGTGAAAAAATAGAAAAACAATAGGTACGTACTAATTGGAGTCTGTATTCCATCTCTGGATATTCGCATCAAAGGAATGCGGCAGTTTGAGATGTTGCATTGGGTAACTCAAACACCTTCGTTCGGTTTAATAGTAGGCCTATTCACGAAACGTTGGATGAAGGTTTGTCAAGATACAATATCTATTTACAACAGTTAAGCTTCTTGAACTTATTAATGTTGAATTATGTATGTTAGCTGTTAATTTAGTGTAAAACGATACTCTGATTTTTTTTTACCAAGTAGAGTATTTTAACTATTTAACCTGTTGCGATATACACGTTCAGCCCTATACCAATTCAGTAGTTTGGACAAATTGTTTAACAGTGATTGAATATAGGTCGAACCATAACCAATTTTACAGATAAAAAAAAAGCAGGATACAAACAAAATACATGCCAAAACCTTCGTGGAACGTTTCTCGTATAAAGAGATTGAAAACATGTTAAATTTCTCTAGAATAATTCCAAAAATGCTTTACTTAATTGCTAGACCTCCTAACCTATTTGGCACGCAAACTGGGTTCTTTTTGTGTGGAACGTCAACAAAGTTATGGTGTTCATTGTTTTGGAGTGTTGTATAACGCACTATTCACGTGCTATGACATAAATTAAAAAAAACCATCAAGCACGTGCGTAAGACAAGGTGAACGGAGTTGCACTAACAAGGAAATGAAGCATTTATGTAACTAGACTCATTAACGATGTTTTCATAACCTAGATGCGATAAAGTTCTTCTAAACTTTTTATGTATATTTTTGCTACACCGCATACTTTTAGAATGTTTTACAGTGTAGGTATTTCATACTTTGCGTGTATATATGTTCTCTTTGAAATCTAGGGTGGATCCAAATCATACATTTCACATTTACCATCTAGGATTCTACGAAAAATTCCGGCCTTTTTAAACATTTTATGTGCGAGGAAGTAAGAAGTTTAGTGATGAGGAGGATAGCTGCTGAAAATTAGCCTCTGCTTTAGCCCGTAACAAATCACGGCACGATTGCTGTTGATGAACTTATTTGAAGCTATCTTTTATTGACAGTCAAAGGTTATTTTATGTAAAATGTTATGTAAATTAAAAAGCCGTCTGTGGGTATTCAATTTATTGTTTTATCCGAAACGCCAAGTAATAAACGAAAATGGCATAATGGCATGAGCTACATGGCTATAGCAAAGAGCATCAATTAAGTTGAAGAAGCAAACGCAAAAAGATGATATATAGAAACACCACTTTCAACAGTTGATTCCAAGTAATATTTTTTCGATAAGAATGTTCTGTACAAGAAAGTGGAACGAATAAATAAACGGTATTTTTACTCTAGGAAATCCTAAGTACATAGTTCCTTTAGTGAATAATTAACTAATTTATGCTCATGGTGTCATAGCTTAAGTTCAAAATAAGAAATATTTTTGGGAATGAGTTCTCTTGGCTATTTCCCGTAAGAGGCAAATATCGTTTATGGTTAACGAAGATGAGTTTAGGCGTTTGAAAAATACACCAAATAAATCGATTTTCACCGTTCTCCCAAATACAGTATAACGAGGTTTGCACTGTAACATGACATCAACTACGCCATTTCAGAAAATAAATCATAATTTATTACGTTTACACACTAACCATAAAAATTTTGTGAATGTGATCACCCCTCCCAAAATAAAAATAAAAACGCTTAAACTCACATTTTTCCATCAAACGCCTTTAAAAACAGTGACTAAGTTTTTCAGAAAATATTAAAGTAGTCGTTGACTTCGACTGTAAGTAGTTTTAATCATCCGGCGTAATCTTTTTGAAAAATTAAATAACACGCCTGCATTGCTACATTAAATGAATTTGTATAGATTGTAAGGTTGGCAGTCATTTTGTAGTGAGCCGCAGTCAAGTTATATTTGATCTGGACTTAATATCTATAAAGATTGCAGAACTACCTGCACCTTTTCTGCAAAAAGCAAGCCCTTTTTCTTTACGTTGACTAAATATGAGGTAGAACGTATTGCTGTATTGTGTATATGTCATCAACAATGACTCTCTCACAGCCAATACAACTGCCAAAATTGCATGCTCAGCAATGATGAACGTGCTTATTTACATTCGATTTTTCATTAGACCAAATTTTTTCTATGTAAGAAATAATATGACTAATTTTATTATATTAAAGTCGCAATGAAACAAGGCCAGATAAGGTGTACAATCGCTTTTAAGAACTTACAAAAAGAGTTTTCTAACCTCGAATTTTATTCACGTTTGTTTTGATAGTGCTATTGGCAGAAAAGAAGTCCACGTTGGAAAATGGAGACTGGATAATGCGCAGCATGCGCATGCACCCTACCCAATATTCTTACTACGCCCGTTACCACCATATACTGCAAATATGAGGTAGGCCGATTATTTGTCTTCTGCTCATGTAGGGAGCAACCTCAAACCAACACAACTGCCAGAGCCACGTGGTCAACAGTGATGAACGTGTTTGTTAATATATTAATTTTCAAAATACAAGCACTTTTAAATTAATGAAATGCATTTTCCAATTAGACTTTAATCTAATTGCATTGGAATTGGTTAGAGAAAGTATACGAACATCTCAAAGTACTTGTCTACATAAAGAGTGTTCTAACCTCATATCCTATCCACGTCATGTATGGTAGTCGTATTGGCAGCAAAGCAGTTCAATTTTGGGACACGGAGTATGGTTCTGCGCACTCAGCGAGATCGCTCTACCTCATATTCACTCTAAGGTGTTAACTGTACGCCTTTTATGTTTGTCCCTTAATCTATGACGCTAAAGACATTAATTCGTAGAGTGAATATCGTAGAGGAAAATACGGGGCAAATTGCGCTTGTCAGCTGCGTAGTAACTATCTATGTGTTTCATGTTAAAGCACGCAAATTTGAACGTGGTTTTGACAATTTTCGATCCAATGTTGACGAGATACGCGGAATACGACAATTCGTGTATCTCATAATTAAGTCTATGCATGCAAGCGACGCAGTAACATATCTCTACTTAGAAACATATCTCTACTTCGTGTCCCTTCTTCCTACACGACTGCAATACCACGTGGTTTCCATTAGGTTTAGAACACTATTTACTAAAAAAAAGTCCTTTTATTCGCTAATTTAAGTAACGCAAAATGTTATTTTTCGTAAAATCAAGTAAAAAAAACGTCATATGATTATCGAGAAACGTGTATTCGACTGGCATTATGGAATTTCTTGAATACATTTTTGGGACATATGCTATGGGGAATCTGTCTACCTCATCTTAAGTTTACGTATTAAATTCAATATATATTTCAACGCTTTCTCTGTGCCAAAGCACATATTTCTACGCCCATGTGCATCTTTAAGGGTTACAAATCTGAGCCCTGGTACAGGTTTCGCTGGATTATTAATCGTCCAACTTTATTATTTTTATGCAGTAGGAAAGGAACCTCATATAGAAACAACATGGTATGAATTTCTGTACGTAAACTGTAAGGACGAGTTAAATAAAATTTTTTTCTGCCAGGAACTATTAAAGTGGTTCACTTGTGTATCATTTTATACGTACGAAATCTCCCCTGCGTTCAATATTATGACATCCAGCGCTTATAAAGGATAAGAATTTAGTTGGGAAAAAATAACGAGTTATTTTGGTTGTGTGCGCAATCACTCACACGCCGCGTAATTTACGTTCCTCATCAGGCTTAATTTCTTTCCTCTCTTGGCCTCTCTTAAACGCTTGAAGGTCACGTCTGGCCTTAAGGAAGAATTGTCATGGAAAATAGCTTAAACAGCCTTTGCGCGTGTTCTGTTTCCTCAGAATTTTAAGCGGTGACTACATAGTTTTAATTAGTACATCGATCTGTTCAGAAAAGATATAGCATCATCGCTTTAATTTAAAACACTCTTGCAAAGAAGAATAAATATCATAAACAGACAGCTACTTACAGCGACATTTTCTGACTTTGACACTTTCCAATGACCATATTTGTTTCAATAGTCAAATTTATGAATTTGCAACAACATATCGACATTAATTTATGCCGTGAAAAAAAACTATTTACATCGAAATAGTTCATAGTTTTTTTTAAAATTAGAATAGACGCAAATGCTTACATAGAGACCCATATGATAACTTAATGTATGGTTCAGACAGTGGAACAGTAAGGAAGAAATATTTGACACTAACAGAAATGGCAGAGATAAAATTCCTCAGATCAGTAAAGGGCCGTACAAGAGAGGACAGGGTACGAAGTGAAAACATTTGGAAAGTTGTTAGTGCTGCCACTAATAGAAAATGTCCTAAAACACTAAAAAGATTGAGAGAAAAAAAACATTTTTGCCTCATGCTCCAAGACAGACTTCCAAGATAAACCGTCGACTAAAAACCACTAAGAAATAGTGAGTGTAGGAAGACTACAAAAAAATATGGTGACACCCCAAGAGGCAGATTGCATAACGCTTGAAAAAAGATGAAGACTACGAAATTAACGACAGATAGCGTTCAAAATCGTACACATTCCCGAGAAATGATGGTCGATTATCACCTTAAAGATTTTGTGGGGAAAAAAATAGTTATAGTAGAAATACCTAACAGTAAGCTTGTGCGTAATCCACAGGTAACTTTCACTTATCGTAAAGACATCAGCTACTATATATTATTTTTCCAGTATTCTCGTATTTTATATAAGCGATATCTTGGTATTCGAGGTACCAACATTACTCTTGCCTGCAATGTCGTATTTTTATGTGATACGTCGCCACAGACACACTGCATCGTTTCCAGTACACCATATTACTGGCATAGGTGGACCAGAGTTGGACAGTGTTCTGTGTAACCGGTGGTTCTATTCCAAGCACCTAAGTGCTAACACATTAACTGTACTGGCCAAGACTATCACAAGTGTATCTGCGAGGTTTCTTTCATTGACATTGGANCGATATCTTGGTATTCGAGGTACCAACATTACTCTTGCCTGCAATGTCGTATTTTTATGTGATACGTCGCCACAGACACACTGCATCGTTTCCAGTACACCATATTACTGGCATAGGTGGACCAGAGTTGGACAGTGTTCTGTGTAACCGGTGGTTCTATTCCAAGCACCTAAGTGCTAACACATTAACTGTACTGGCCAAGACTATCACAAGTGAATCTGCGAGGTTTCTTTCATTGACATTGGAGCTCATGTGCCTTTGGTACAACGAAGTCAGCAAGTGAGACAAAACAATTGGGTATTTTGCTCTGTAAATCACGTGTGTAGGCTGTTCACGGTTAAATTAACACTTTTGAAATCGACCTTTGAAGAGTGTCACTACCCCCATCTGCATTAACGAGCACACTGACTGGCATGCGCCCGGAAAAGATGGTAACAATGGAGGAAAATAAGTACCATGTTTTAAAGTTTAATTAAAAGCGTTACGTTAACATTCGTAATTATTAAAATATTTACTTGAATTTTTTTTATGTGTATTAACAGATTTTTAAGATACTTACTTTTCATAATTATGAATAAAGCGATCCAGACTACGTATATTTTACATATGGTGAAATAATACACAATGTGCATACAAGTAGATCTTAAGCAATGCTTTCCANGAGTGTCACTACCCCCATCTGCATTAACGAGCACACTGACTGGCATGCGCCCGGAAAAGATGGTAACAATGGAGGAAAATAAGTACCATGTTTTAAAGTTTAATTAAAAGCGTTACGTTAACATTCGTAATTATTAAAATATTTACTTGAATTTTTTTTATGTGTATCAACAGATTTTTAAGATACTTACTTTTCATAATTATGAATAAAGCGATCCAGACTACGTATATTTTACATATGGTGAAATAATACACAATGTGCATACAAGTAGATCTTAAGCAATGCTTTCCGAAGTGCTCAAGTTGACCTTGAACAGTCTATTTGGGAGGTTGTAAACCGCAGGTGAGAACATATGTGTTAGAACACTTTCTTAATAAGTGGTGTTTCGCTTTCCCGGACCAGCCTATAGTGACGCGCATGGTCACTGAAACCGATGCTGCAAGGTGGACAGGACGACAGGGCGCTATGCCAGCACGTGCGACGCGCTGTGTTGGCACGCCTCTTCTGGCAGCGGGCTACCGGTGTCGGCACCGCCCACTCCTTCCAAGGCTAGTGTTTGACGAGAGGTTCGCGCCGCTCTATGAAGGCGGCGGGCGGCAAGAGTCGCCTGTGATTAGCCCACCCTCACCTCCTCAGCCAACCCATAAACCAAGCAGGCGCTCGTGCCCCAGAATGAAGTGCCCTTGTCGTCGGCTCAAGAGGGTTGCATCTGTTTATTTTGCCTCGCGCCCTCTCTTACTACTTGCACTTTCGTCCGCCCTTCTCCTCTGCGATCGTTTTAAAGTGCCGCTTCCTCTATCGGCGCTCTTCGCGTCAACGGAGACGTAAAGCGGCCGGGAATCTCCTCGTTCTTCGTGTCAAAGCTGGAGCTGCAGTTCGCGTGCGCAAACAGTGCGCTACCCCGAATACGCCCCTGCAACTTCTACACGGGTTATCGAATCCTAACCGAAGAAAATCGAAGTCGAGAATCAATGGCCTTTCAACTTTTGTATTAATTTTTATTTATGCTAAGAATACGTGTGCTACTTCCACACTTTAAAAATAAGCTAAATTCAAATACTAAGTTTCCGTACTTATTTACAGTAAATATTATAGTAGTGAGTTTTCGCGTTACATACTTAAGGGTGCTGGTCACCAAAATATTAATTACAGTATTTTATATTTGTACGAAATATCGTGCGTAAGTACTGTTTCCTCGCACAACGAATTTTTAGATCGCACAGTTTTTTCATAATAGCATGTCAAAAATCACACTTTTAGTGTTTTTTGGATGCACGATAAAATAAAAGGAAACATTAACTAAGGTAAACTTGCCGAAATTAATTTATCAAAAATCTTTACTGCAGCTGTGGGCACCATTTATCGAATGTGTTTGCATACCAGATAACGTTTTGCTCCAAAGGTAACTTTTTTATGTCTCGAATGTCTCCTAAGCTAGGAAGAACTAAACATTATTTTCCACCAGTACTGGGCGTTTAAAACTTTTTTCCCCTCAAATTATATTTAAAAGTTTGAGACACGATTTTTTCCTAACAAAAAATATTATTTAATGATACTTGGTCGTTGTTTAAACTTTTGTATCATAATAATATATTATTTAAAAATTTTCCATTAAATGGTTTACTTTATGTTTTGTATGGCACAACAGCAAGTGAAAATGACAATGTTAAAATTAAATAAATTATATTTGGTACAAGTAATAGCTATTACTCTTCCTGTAATGTGACTATATTCCTTTCAGTAACGAGTGTCACTTTTACAGAAAAGCAAACTGTTATAAGTCGTGGACATGTTTTGGGAATGCGCACCATCTAAAGACCACATAGCCACGAAGGTTGGTTTCAGGCCAGCACGAGAATTTCGAAATACATTGTGTCAAGAACTCTTGATAGTTTTACTCAGACACACCAGCGACTCTCGTTTAAATATAGTGGGACTTCACAGCACCACAAGGTTATTATAATAATATTAAGAATAAAGAGGCGAAATAACCTGTCATCTGACCTAGACGGTTTACTGTACAACGAAAGATCTATATATTTGAACACATAGCTCAGAAACTACTGCACTGTCATCCGGCCAGATGCTCTTTATGCAGTGGAATTCCTGCTATGAAGAAGAAAGGCATTATTGAGAAATTGGNCCATGAAGAAGAAAGGCATTATTGAGAAATTGGAAGCTAAAGAAAGGGCGATTTTGAGGAAAATCTTGGGTCCAATTAAAGACAATGGTGAATATAGAAGGCAGCCCAATCAGGAGTTCGTACACACGTTAAAAATATAACTGACGTAATAAGAAAAAGGAGGATAGCTTTTTACGGGCACATGGCTCGAATGAGTTCAACAAGACTGACCAATCGCATTTTCACCTTCTTCCAAGACAAAAAGAGGGACCTGATTCAATGAAGTGTAAAAAGAGGATGTCTTCTAACCGTAGAGTACACTTCTCTAGTTCCGCACACTCTCAATAAAGAAGAAACTCCAAAAAAACCAGGGTTTCAAACCAAAGCCGAAGTTGTGAACAGAGAACGCGTGAACTGAGGAGAGAAAGGAGCAACACCGTCCACGCATGAAGGAATTCTGGGAAAATGTTAAAGCCATTAGGAAACAGTTCAAATGACGTTTAGTTGGCCGAAAAGAAACAACAACAAAGAAGCGAAATAGCCTCTCACACTATGAAATCCAACCACACACGCAAGCAAACTGGCGTCACTGGCCAGTCAAATATTGGAAAGCCGTTCGCAAATTACCGCCTGGTAATCTACTCAACCCGCCAGCAGCCCATCCAATAGGGAAACTTTCGTAGCAGGCAGCAGCCAGTCATANGCGCCTGGTAATCTACTCAACCCGCCAGCAGCCCATCCAATAGGGAAACTTTCGTAGCAGGCAGCAGCCAGTCATACACAAGTCCCATTCCCAGAGCCTCGCGCAGCCGATCAGAGAATGAGCACGACCACGTCAAAGGAACTGCGATGAAATTTCGTCTGCGTATTTATTAACCTTGTAATCTCCCCATGAAAGAGCTTCAAACCNCGTCAAAGGAACTGCGATGAAATTTCGTCTGCGTATTTATTAACCTTGTAATCTCCCCATGAAAGAGCTTCAAACCCCACTTTGGGACCTAGAACTGTGTCCGACAGCTGGGCGTCCTTATGGTTATGTGAGAACAATACCTACCTTCGGCGTTGAAAAATAAGGTTAGATTCATATTTCCGTGCTGTTAACTTCAATTTGTAACTTCTGTAACTTAAAATTAAAGCTCTTCTTCCCTTAAAATAAAGATACCGTATAACATGTCAATAATAGATCATTTTTCCTGCCTTCTCATTAAAATTTTTAGCATCATTTCTATAAATTTTTTTCTTCGTTTCATGTAAACTTTGTTAACTAAGACTATTATTTATAGATTAAATTATATTTCACATGAAAACTATAACAATATAGTTTCCCTTCTACAAATACGTGGATTATTCTCACGCAATATGAAGGAAAAAAAACAATACTGTGACGCGAATCGCTCATACTTAGATTAGTCACGACGCTAGATACCCGCGCAGGGGAGCAACCTGAGGTAATGACCCTAGGAGTCCCCGAGGACGCCACACCCACCACCTCTCACCCCGAGGACAGTAACGAGCAAAGGAACCCCCCCGAGCCGGGGAAGCACAGCATGCGCCCACCCCCCTTCCTCATCTCCCCCGCAGAATTAGGGAAACCACCGGGCTTCAGGGGAAGTACCACGAGAAAACTATATATAGGGAAGACAAAGCGAGTACCAGGCAGTGATGTACGAGTTATGATCGGGAGAGGGACGGGACGCGAGTGGAGGTGGGACCAGAGAGCGAGAGATTACACAGCCCGGGATACGAGCCCGGACTTCCTGCCAGAAGCCGAAGAGATACACCAGGACACCAACCCGAGAGAGAGAGAGAGAGACAGAGGACAACGCACCACAGCCAACACAGAGGTAAACACAGCAACCCGTCATGAACCTTCCCCCCAACACAAGCCTTTCGCCAGAACGTCTGTAGAACGCGTTAGAATTAACCCAGCAGTTCATACAGATAGGAAAAGGGGATAGGTCTCGTATGTGTAACAGTGACCTGTGTTTACCAAATAAACGTAAGTGTGCGTANTGTCAAAGCTGGAGCTGCAGTTCGCGTGCGCAAACAGTGCGCTACCCCGAATACGCCCCTGCAACTTCTACACGGGAAACGAATCCTAACCGAAGAAAATCGAAGTCGAGAATCAATGGCCTTTCAACTTTTGTATTAATCTTTATTAATGCTAAGAATACGTGTGCTACTTCCACACTTCAAAAATAAGCTAAATTCAAATACTAAGTTTCCGTACTTATTTACAGTAAATATTATAGTAATGAGTTTTCGCGTTNTAAAAATAAGCTAAATTCAAATACTAAGTTTCCGTACTTATTTACAGTAAATATTATAGTAATGAGTTTTCGCGTTACATACTTAAGGGTGCTGGTCACCAAAATATTAATTACAGTATTTTATATTTGTACGAAATATCGTGCGTAAGTACTGTTTCCTCGCACAACGAATTTTTAGATCACACAGTTTTTTCATAATAGCATGTCAAAAATCACACTTTTAGTGTTTTTTGGATGCACGATAAAATAAAAGGAAACATTAACTAAGGTAAACTTGCCGAAATTAATTTATCAAAAATCTTTACTGCAGCTGTGGGCACCATTTATCGAATGTGTTTGCATACCAGATAACGTTTTGCTCCAAAGGTAACTTTTTTATGTCTCGAATGTCTCCTAAGCTAGGAAGAACTAAACATTATTTTCCACCAGTACTGGGCGTTTAAAACTTTTTTCCCCTCAAATTATATTTAAAAGTTTGAGACACGATTTTTTCCTAACAAAAAATATTATTTAATGATACTTGGTCGTTGTTTAAACTTTTGTATCATAATAATATATTATTTAAAAAATTTCCATTAAATGGTTTACTTTATGTTTTGTATGGCACAACAGCAAGTAAAAATGACAATGTTAAAAGTAAATAAATTATATTTGGTACAAGTAATAGCTATTACTCTTCCTGTAATCTGACTATATTCCTTTCAGTAACGAGTGTCACTTTTACAGAAAAGCAAACTGTTATAAGTCGTGGACATGTTTTGGGAATGCGCACCATCTAAAGACCACATAGCCACGAAGGTTGGTTTCAGGCCAGCACGAGAATTTCGAAATACATTGGGTCAAGAACTCTTGATAGTTTTACTCAGACACACCAGCGACTCTCGTTTAAATGTAGTGGGACTTCACAGCACCACAAGGTTATTATAATAATATTAAGAATAAAGAGGCGAAATAACCTGTCATCTGACCTAGACGGTTTACTGTACAACGAAAGATCTATATATTTGAACACATAGCTCAGAAACTACTGCACTGTCATCCGGCCAGATGCTCTTTATGCAGTGGAATTCCTGCTATGAAGAAGAAAGGCATTATTGAGAAATTGGAAGCTAAAGAAAGGGCGATTTTGAGGAAAATCTTGGGTCCAATCAAAGACAATGGTGAATATAGAAGGCAGCCCAATCAGGAGTTCGTACACACGTTAAAAATATAACTGACGTAATACGAAAAAAAAGGAGGATAGCTTTTTACGGGCACATGGCTCGAATGAGTTCAACAAGACTGACCAATCGCATTTTCACCTTCTTCCAAGACAAAAAGAGGGGCCTGATTCAATGAAGTGTAAAAAGACCTACAGAAGATTGGCATCTCATGTGAAGAGATCAAGGCGTGTGACTCAATAAAGAAGAAACTCCAAAAACACCAGGGTTTCAAACCAAAGCCGAAGTTGTGAACAGAGAACGCGTGAACTGAGGAGAGAAATGAGCAGCACCGTCCACGCATGAAGGAATTCTGGGAAAATGTTAAAGCCATTAGGAAACAGTTCAAATGACGTTTAGTTGGCCGAAAAGAAACAACAACAAAGAAGCGAAATAGCCTCTCACACTATGAAATCCAACCACACACGCAAGCAAACTGGCGTCACTGGCCAGTCAAATATTGGAAAGCCGTTCGCAAATTAGCGCCTGGTAATCTACTCAACCCGCCAGCAGCCCATCCAATAGGGAAACTTTCGTAGCAGGCAGCAGCCAGTCATACACAAGTCCCATTCCCAGAGCCTCGCGCAGCCGATCAGAGAATGAGCACGACCACGTCAAAGGAACTGCGATGAAATTTCGTCTGCGTATTTATTAACCTTGTAATCTCCCCATGAAAGAGCTTCAAACCTCACTTTGGGACCTAGAACTGTGTCCGACAGCTGGGCGTCCTTATGGTTATGTGAGAACAATACCTACCTTCGGCGTTGAAAAATAAGGTTAGAATCATATTTCCGTGCTGTTAACTTCAATTTGTAACTTCTGTAACTTAAAATTAAAGCTCTAAATTCTTCCCTTCAAATAAAGATACCGTATAACATGTCAATAATAGATCATTTTTCCTGCCTTCCCATTAAAATTTTTAGCATCGTTTCTATAAATTTTTTTCTTAGTTTCATGTAAACTTTGTTAACTAAGACTATTATTTATAGATTAAATTATATTTCACATGAAAACTATAACAATATAGTTTCCCTTCTACAAATACGTGGATTATTCTCACGCAATATGAAGGAAAAAAAACAATACTGAAATAACAGAGGCAATCAATATTAGTACAAACAAATTTCAATAATGGTTTCACATGAGAATATATTTATTTTTCTCAATGAATAACTCCACAATTTTTTAAAAATCTAATTTTTTAAAATTATCCTGAAGAACAGCTCAAGTTTTGTACACAAGACTCTTTTTATAATTGCCCGTATCCGATGAGTTTTAAACATTTGTTTGTAAATTTAATAGAAGCAGTCTTGTGGAAGGTAGAGACATTGTCAACTTATTTAATAGTTATTCTTTGTTGTCGACTGTTTTTAGCCTACTTTCCGAAGGAAAGAAAGGCTTATGAGACCACTATCCTATATGTGTGTCTGTGTGTGCATGCATGTATGAGTTTGTAGGCGTGTGTGTTTGTGCGTGTGTCCCCTTCCGCCCCGCCCACAGAAAACCATTTTTAAAATTTTTGAATCCATGAACCTAATTTCACCAAACTTGGTATATATACATACATACATGTGTATATATACACACATGCACACATATACTTTGAAAAGCAAAAAAAAAACTAGTACACCGGCCCCCCGAGCACGCAGAAGTGCCACAAGACGACGTAGCATGGACTCGACTAATGTCTGAAGGTATGCAGGAGGCAATTCACACCATGAATCCTGCAGGACAGTCCACAAACCCAATCTGCGCGAATTTGAGAAAGGGTCACATGTCTGTCACGTTTAATGATTCTCGTCAGTCGTCGTTTGTCCCGTTCTTTCACTATCTTTTTCCGGCCGCAACGATGTCGAAGATGTGATGTTTTACCGGATTCCCGATATTCATGGTACACTGGTGAAATGGTCGTACGCGAACATCCAAATGTTATCGCTACCTCGGCGATGCTATGTCCCATCTATCGTGCGTCGACTATAACGTCACGTTCAAACTCACTTAAATCTTGATAACCTGCCATTGTAGCAGCAGTAACCGATCTAGCTGCCAACCGCATCGCGTTACTCTGATTGGTTCCATACCTCTGTTATTTCCATACGCACGCCTATACCAGTTTTTTGGTTCTTCAGTGTATATTACTTAGTAAAGATACCTGACTTTTATAGGTTTCGACCACGCCGGGCATTTACTTTCAAAATGGTGTCAATTTTTTATTTAGGGTGATAGTGTCATATCTCGGGAACAATTGAACTTATTTAAACCAAATTTTCTATACTGGCTGAGCATTGTGTAAACATAAAATTTTGAAAAGTGTATTATTGTTAGTTTGCCATATTTTAAGATAGCAACAAAATGAAAAAAAATTCGATTTTTACATTATATCTCGTAAACTATCTAAGGAATTATCACCCAACTTGGCGTGAAAATAATACTATGACAGATCAGGTGAACGTAAGTGATTTAACTTGATTTAGTACTTATTTTAAAAATGGCGGATAAAGAAAATGGTTAGATTTATTTCGTATATCTAATATTCTATTAAACCAATTTCGACCAAATTGTGTATACTGCAATTATTTATTACATCCATCATATATGCTAACACATAGCCACCTTTGTCAGCAAGTTGGTAAGATAGCTTCACAGGAATAAATAAAGTTTGTATGTAATATCACGGTAAACAATAATTCGATTCATACCAAATTTGGCAAACAAGTAGTACTTCGGCATATTATGTCAAATTATATGCATCAGGAATTTCAAACACTGTTTTTTTTTTTTTTTTCAAAATTATGTCAATAGAGTTATTTTAGCTTAGAAAGTTATATCGTTGAAAATATTCCAACATAACTTTGTATACTGGCAGTAGATATTGCATTTGTCTACTGTGTCTACACGGAGCACGTTTGTACGCCATTTTATAAGATAGCAACCCGTGAATAGATATATTTTTGTCATGCCTCAGAAACAATTGACTAATTCCATCCAAATTTGGCAGACAAGTTGTACTGTGGCAGATAAAATGATACTGCAAATTTTAAGTATATCAGACACTAATTTTTAAAATGGCAGCACATTGGCATCTAAGCTTACTATACTTTATCGTCGAAATCATGTAATCAATTCCAATTTTATTTTGTACTCTGGCAGTATATATTACAACTATCAAATGCGTCTGCATGGAGCATCTTTTGTCCGCCACTAGTAGGACATACNTACTCTGGCAGTATATATTACAACTATCAAATGCGTCTGCATGGAGCATCTTTTGTCCGCCACTAGTAGGACATACTACATGAAAAAACTCAATTTTATGTAAAATCTCGGGAAATTATAGACAGATTCCTACCAAATTTGGCAAACAATTTGCACAGCAACAGGTGGTGTAAATTACTATGTTTTAAGAAGGTGAGGCACTAATTAAAAAAATTGTGGCTATGTAAATATTTTAGCTCAGTATCTTTTACTAACGAGAACATTCCAACTTAACTTTATATGCTGTCAGTATCAATTACTTCCATAACATTTGTCTTTACTGAGCCTTATCTCTCTGCCATTTTGTAAGATAGCCCGACAATAAAAATGAAGTTTTTATGTCATATCTCGGGAAACAATCAAACCATTCATGCCAAATTTGGCGAAGGAGTTGTATTGTGGTAGGCCATACAACAATATGTTTTGTAAAGTGTGACAGACAATTATTTTACGAATGGCTGCTATAAAATACTTTTAGCTTAGGTTGCTACATCTACGACACTATGTAATATATTTTAGCTTTGTTTTGTATACTGGCAGTATACACAGTGCTATTACATAACTTTTTAGTTTTCCATTTATGAAGATTGTCACCTGAAATATGTGGTTGTTCCATGCCATATCTCAGAGACCAATGAACCTATTTTCACCAAATTCGTCACACAAGTAGCGCTGTGGTATTCCACATAAACTTGCGTGTTTGAGTGGCTTAGTCACTTTTTATGAAAACGGTTCAGTCACTTATTTTCAAAATGACGGCACTGTAAAAATGTTATGTAACTAAACCCTATAGTTCGGAACATTAGACTGATGAAATTCGAAGTTTATGTTCGAATTCGACCTCCGTAATGCATTTGATGGCTCACTATCTTATGATACGAGGTTTTCTGTATTCGAGTCCCGGGTAAAGCACGTGTGTATTAGTAATTGTCTCAGTGCTGTTGCACATGTTTCTGGTTTCATCTCCAATGATATTGCTTTCAACAAGACGTCAAGTCCTACATACTAACTCAGCTTTTAAGAACTTATTTAAAAATTAATTGTATCCATGTTGGGGAAAGTAAGCTTATTAGTTATATCAGTAACTTCTTGTTATTCAAGAAATATTATATACATAAATGTTTTGCTGCTAGATTACTTATAATCCTTTTAAACTCTTCCAGTAAAGCTAACTGCAATACTTTCTTAAATTTTTTTAAAAAAACTTTATGATAATATTGAGTTTGAATAACATGAGTATAACCATGTCTTTAATATCGGTTTCATTATGTCTACGTTAATAATGCTACTTTCACAGTGAATAGCTGCGTATCGCAAGGTTCAGTTCTTGCCCCATAATATTTTGTTTGCCTCCGTGATATAAATGGATTACGTTTCAAAATAAAAAATTGTATAGTTTTCAGGTAACAAAATGTTTTCCCTTAAATGTTAGAAAAAAAATTGCATTAAAAGTTTCTTATAGAATGGATCGGTATCTTATGTACTAAATGAACTCATTTGGATAAATGTATAATTACATACCTTGAAAACAAAGTGCGAGAAATATCATCCAAAACACACGTCGTTAAAAAATGCTGTCGCTCTTCGGACATGACGGTAAAGTAGGAAATCCAAGGTTTTTTTTTTTTGCTTGAATGTGCTTGAACCCAAACGAAAATAACAAATAATTTAAAAAATAAGTACCTAAACCTACCTCTACTATACCGGCAAATCGGTTAAAACTATCGATTTGTATTCGTTTATAAGATTACAAATAACATTATTTTCTCAAAATTGCAAATAGCAATAAACAGTAAAGCACAGAATCGTAGCTCTAGGCAATTTAACCGAGTAAGAGATGTCTTCTACGTTGGACCGGCACCTAAATTTGGATCACAAACGTGTAGATGAGATTGACTGACAATGTGATGTCTGCGTTCACCGCATAAAATATTCACTCAAGCAATTAAGCTGTACCTTTACGAGAACTAATCATGCTTCATTATGTGCCAATTAAAGTACTATCCGTCCACTTAATTTTATGTTTTTTGGGATATTTCTTTGAGGAAACTGCTACTTAACGTATAATAGGTTATCAAGATGGTATTTATGGATATACATAAACAGCCAAATCATCTTTCCTCATAATTCATAATATGTGCATTTGGTACACACAGATTGTGTCATGCAAATAAAATTATAATCTTTGCGAAGTTTCCTCCTTTGGACCGCTTCAAGTTATTTAGTTCGGACTGATCCAGTTACTTAAACACGCTATTGAAGTAAGACTATTTATTCTAAAATTTTATTTATTGGCTAACCATATAGTAAATAATGTGCTAAGGAGAGGCAGTGAATTGTCTGCTATAGCTCAGAGACTGTGGAAGATCGGTTTGAGGATTTCTCACTGCTTGGGACACGAAGAATTAAATTTTTTTTTAGTCAGAAGATGATATCTACTTGAGCTGCGCAATCCAGCGGTTCCGTTCCAGCTCTGTTTGTGGGACTCAGTTGGAATGCTGATAGTTCCGCCACCAGTTAAAACTGCAGAGTCCCAGCAATCCGACAGCTCGTTGGACGACAGTAACCAGTCAGAGACGACGTGAGTTTGCTGGCGTCACTTTCAATTTGAATTTGCGATTTGCCTACACATCTGAGGCGAGAAGTTGTCTTGCGAGTATGAGAACTTTCTAAATTAGCCATAGATCACGCGTTTGATAGTTTTACGAATGGTACGAGTGTGTTCACGGTTTTGAAAACTGGTAGCTATAGTTGCCTGAATATAGCGAACCATCGCCGATGTCATTCCAATAATGTTGGTAACAGAAAAAAGTATGATAAGGTTGTAGTGTGTGCCTGTGCGATTATTATTGCAGTGGCGTTGATAAGAACACTGATACTTAAATGACTACGTGAAAATAAGTTATAATTATATGCCTAAGTCAAAGAGAAACAAATGAAAGTAACAACCATCCATTTGACGAACTCAAACCATTTTACCAACATCACCCATGCACTGTCTCTTGTCTTTATTAATTGTTACAATTTGTGTAATGACCCCATGGAATTCCGCGAAATTTGTCAAAACCCTCCTCCCGCCTCCCTGTCTGTTGCAAATAAATATTGTAGGGGATGATTGTAAAGGCGAGCGAGCATGTGCAAATCTTACACGAAATGCAACACAACGCCCTTTCTCACTCACATGAACACACCCCACCCGAGTTGTACGGATTAATTTAACATAAACTTCTAAAAGTCAAATTTAATTTTATCGCGCGGACATAAGATATACCACAATACGAAACGAATATGACGGTGGATAAAACCGAAGTTGTCGTAGAAGATACAATTGTACAAGACAGACTACAGCCGTTTCTCGATCGCTGTCGTTTGCACTCGGTGTGAACACATTTATTACACCGGGTTCTTATTCGGTGTCTGTGCGAATTCAAAATCCTTGAATAGTTAGAGAAATTCGTTGGTTCGATCCTCCGTTGGGACAGGAATCTCCATTTTCTATCTACACAGTTATCTGGGTTATCATACATTTCTCCAGGGTGCACGTGGAATGTATATCGTTATATTTAACGTCGAATGGGATTTGGGTCCCAATTGTAGTGATCTTGAAATGCTTGACATCCGAATCTGCTTTCAGATTGTTTAATTTTTAATGGTGGGTGTGAAAGTATGCGTCATTTGGCTCAAAAGTAATTTAACGACTTTATACCACTTGGATTTTGAATCACGAACATCAATTTGGTTAATATAATTTACAGCAGCACCAGGATTATTATGCGATAGACGATGTAAAAACACATCTCTAACAATCCACTACCTGGATTAGCTGTCATACCTTGAATACCAAATCTATACAAAAATGAAAGCAAAACATAAATTCCTTGAGCTTAAAAACCTGCTTAAAAAACACATTATCATCTTTAGCAACATCAGTACTAAAACCTCCGGCTAAGTTTCTTCAGGCCAAGTGACCTATTGCGCTGTAGTTTGAGGCCAACTGGCCTTTGGGTCAATAGACTTTCAGACCACATGACCTTAGAACCTGCAGTTATAGGCCAATGGACGTGCTCCCCGATGTGTAGCCATCACTAGTTTGATCTATCCGCCACACGAGCGTGACGCCTGAGCGAATAAGGCTCACAAGTATGCCGATATGCGTAGAGATCTTAATGTTCCACGAGAGAACATTTTCACACTACACGTCTTTGAAAACAGTAACACAGCATTTTTTCTTGTTTACTTTTTAAGCGTCTTTGCGTGCAAATTGCAAGCGCGCAGTGACTGATTTAACGTATAAGCACGGCAGACAGCTGAGTTTCATGCGTTCTGCTGATTGCATGTTTCGAGGTATGCAGACACTTAAAAACAAACGCTTTTTTTTTTTTAAGTGTCAGATATTGTCAAGAGTGCGCTGGGCGCCCGTCGATGTGATCACACAGGTCTTGAGAAATTATGCTTTAACCCTTTCAGACCCTATTTAATTAATGAGTTGAGGTGTTGTAAATTATAAAATATATGATGAGTGCCTTACTTTGAGCCGGTACGACACTTATTTCGGTATCACAGGCTTTGTGTTCGGCAACAGAAATAAAAACCATTCATAATCCAGAACAATGATATGGTTTACGAATCAGTTACCCATAGGCCCCCGGCTAATCATTGGTCACTGAGACTGACATTGAAGAGTTCTGGCCAAAATTAACAGTCCTAAGCGTTATTGTACACAATAATGAGCACTGCTTCTAAATGGATAAACTTTGTAAGTCGTCTTCTTCCAGGTCCGTTTCAAAATGCGCAGTGGCGGGAGAAGCGAGAAACACCAACGCTTCCCATCTCTTTCAATCTCCGATAGCTGTGATAGCTGGACGAGGCGAGACTCGGCTCTTAGATGATGTCTGGGACGTGTGAACTCGTGCGACACGAAAGTTCAGTTAACCGTGCTGCTAATTACGAACGGCGCTATCGCGTCCCGCTATCGAAAGCAGCGTTGGGCGGCATCTAATGCGGTATCAGAGCAGCCTACATAATTGGGAACTGTGCATGCATCCCTCACTCGGTTTCCTGGTTCGGTCCTGTACTGGATAGATTGGCTGATGAACTCATATACTGCTACCACTCTTGATGTACGTGATGAAACTGAGATATGCATCAGCTCCAGTGGGATTATAAGCTGCAATTTAGCATTTTGATACAATGCAAAAGCATAAGTTAATTTGCCTTAATCACGAGACAAGACGTGGCTCATTTGCCGTTGCAATACAACAGCATGGTGTGCTGTTTGGTTCAACTGATCAACTGTCGACTACTGCTTGAATGTGCAGACGAATTTGATGAACTACGATCAACTTATAAGAATTAGAACTATACTGTATAAAATTTTTTAATTTTTACTGAGAAATTCTTTGTAATTTTACAAATGCTCCTAACACTACAAAGATTTCTGTTTTACAACTACTCGTTTGTAAAAATACAAGGGCCGTGTTTATAATATACCTCAGGAAGTGTTTGTACTATACTGACTCGTTTCCACGAGCTTTAGCAAAATTGCGGACACTCAAAAATGTAAAACTGTGTAAACCTATTTATGCAAAAACTATGGGCGTGTAAAGTGTAGCTACGGGCAAAAAGAAATGTATTGTAAGTTTGAATAACCTAAAACACTTAAAACAACTCAACTAATCATAATGAAACGTGACCGTATTATTCATTCACTGTTAATGTTTCCTCACTACACATAACTCTTAAAACGGCTCTCAATGCCTCGTTGTAAAGAGCCTTCCAAATCTCTTAACTCAACAACAGAACACTTAAAATGAAATAAATATACCTATTTTTCTTAACCAAATAACTTAATAATGTTGTTGGCAATTACAGTTATATTAACTGTAAAAATGTACTAAATGTTTGTAAGTCAAGTTGTTCTTGTGGTTAAAGGTACCGGATAATAATACAAGGGGTGTGGGTTTAAGTCCCCGTACTGGCAAAGTGTGATTTTGTTTTGTAAATTATATTCGGAAATATTTTTTTTAGTTACTCTTTGTTATTAATTAAAACATTTGTTTTATATAAGAAATAAAAATTATTTACAATTCTCAATAATGTCAATTATAATACAAGGTTATCATTTGTAATATTACAAATAAATGTTTTACAGATATTACAAGAAAACTCTTTGTAGTATTACAAAGGATATTATTGGCAACCGGGTTTCCAAGGATTTTTGTTGTAAAAGTACATAACATTTTTTAGAGTGTACGCTTGCCCAGTTTTCAGTTGCGTTGATACATGTTCGCTTACCCCGCAACAATACGGTCTTAGAACAATCGCTAGAATCCAGACCTTAAATACACAAATTATGATTTTTACCCCAAAAAACTTATTAAAAGCATAACAAGGAAAGCTTTTGCTAAAACAAACATTAAAAAAACGCACAGTGTTAATTCACCACTAAAATAAATCTGTAGACATAAATATACTTTTTTCTCTTTGATATTTAAATAAAGAACATGCGTTTCTTTGCGCTCATGTAAAACAACAGTTTTTTTTACAAATAATGGTTTCATGCAGTGCACGTCACTCGACACGAAGATATTGCCAATGCACACTGTATCTACCCATTTTCGCGTAAAAATTCAAGAGTAATGAATCACTAGCCATAACTGATTTTGGGTGCAGGGCTATTTAATCTAATGTGTGTGAATATATATATATATGCATAAATTAAAAACTGAGCAATAAAGATTAAAATTACCTGAATTGATTGCAAATTAATAATTATGACATGTCGGTGATCGTAGCTTAAGCAGCTGCATGTGTTCACAATGAAAGCAGTGAAATCTATTTGTAATTTTATTTATCCTTAGTAGTCTAAAATGTGTGCAGTGTATTGAAGACGTAAAACTATTCGTGTGGTGTAAAAAAAGGGATACACATAAAATAAACTTAGAAAATTTATTGAAAGAAAACCAAACGAGTTAATTTTGTTGAATAACAGAGAGCGTTCTTTCTAGCAATCTTTCGCAGGATTTTTTTTTTTTTTATCTAAGTGTGAACACGTATTTGGTAACCTTATGCGGTGTATAGGTTGATTCAAATATGATTCGCAGCCTTTAAACTGTAGAATTTTAATACCAGTCAACAGTCGAAACGATTCGGAGGGCACTGTCGCCTAAACCGCGCGACACTGTAAACAAGTTGGAAGTAAACGAACAAATCTTGGAGCTCTGTAGGCTCGCAAATCACTAACGAAACTTTTTTTTTTGGCAGTGAGGGCAAGTAAGCGGCTACAATTGTGTTTGCTCTTGTCTCTACCTGTTTGTTTCATAATTGGCACATTAACCTCTATAACGTAGTTCTGCAGTTGACATCACGCCACGTATATAATGTGTACCTTGCAGCTTGCCTGTAGATTGTCGTAATACGTTAAACATCCACCGGCTGCACGGCGGTTAAGTGGCCTCCCTTGTAAACAAATCTTCAACGATTCAAGGTCACGTCCAGCCGTAAGGAAGCTTTGCGACGGCGATGGAAAAAAAGCAAATATAAGCTTCCCGTGTGATCCGTTTCCTCAGAACTTTATACGGCGTTGGTAGAATTTTGACACAGAATGTTCAGAAAGTTGTCGCTTTAGTTTAAAACACTGTTTGAAGAATAAATTTTGTAAAAAGAGAGCAAGNTAGTAAACAAATCTTCAACGATTCAAGGTCACGTCCAGCCGTAAGGAAGCTTTGCGACGGCGATGGAAAAAAAGCAAATATAAGCTTCCCGTGTGATCCGTTTCCTCAGAACTTTATACGGCGTTGGTAGAATTTTAACACAGAATGTTCAGAAAGTTGTCGCTTTAGTTTAAAACACTGTTTGAAGAATAAATTTTGTAAAAAGAGAGCAAGTCCTAGTTATTTTCGCTGACTTTGAGACTTTTTAACGTCCACATTTATGTTTCAGTGGCTAAATTTATGAATGAGTAGAAAAGACACGACTGGTCACAATGATAGCTATTTGTCAACTAGGGAAGCCCCTTAATGGTTCTTGCTGCGGGTGTATGTAGACATTAGGAAACACCGCCACGCCTTGCAACAATACACCATCCGCCACTGTTCTGTGGTCTTTCCTCGTCACCGACCCAACAACTCGGCGGCCTTCCATGGAGCTGTCGCGGCGTGAGCTCGCAGCGGTGCACGAACCATTCCAGGCAGTCGCGGATTAATTGCTGCAGATAACTGCAGGGAGATTAGTGGGCGCCATCTCCCGCCTCGCTATCTGATGGCATCCCCCGCCCGCTAAGTCCACACAAATCAGTCGATTGCCCTCCTCTCCCCCTTCCCCCTCAGCCCTCCAGGAACCATATCAGTAACTCCTTCGTGAGATGGCCGCCCCTCCCCCCCCCGGCTCACCTGGCTGACGATCCACGGACACGATCGCGAGCAGATCGGCGATCAGTCCGCCCCGCCGGGATCGAGGCGAGCATCGTTTTGCATTGCGCCTCGCACCTCTTATATACGCTAACAATGGCCGCCGCGGGCACCTCGTGAGCGTAGCTGTGTACCCGTGGCTCTCTCCGCGCAGACATTGTTGTGTCGCGACCTGCGGCCGCGCGAAACCTGCACTTACACTTGACTCCACTCTCACGCCACCTTTCTCCCCTTTCAAATTATCGGTCACACTTAATAACCTTGCATTCTATAACTTTCCTTAATTTATTTACCTTACCCCTCATTAGTGATAATATCTGGGTGTCGGACCCCAAGAAAATTAATAATTTTATATTTGTACCGAATATTGCTCAACTCGTACGTATTATAAGATGACATTTTGTTCGAATTAAAGAATTTTACACTTTAAATTTCTCAATAATTTGATGTCAAATATAAAATTGTCCGGTTTTGTTGCAGTTGTAATAACTAATATTAACCAAGTAGAAAGATGGAACATTCCTCAGAGCAAGATCCATTTACTTGTCCATGACAGTGGAGCCACTATGATAAAAGGCGCACGAGTCACANGGAGCCACTATGATAAAAGGCGCACGAGTCACAGAATATGATTCTGCGAAGTGTTTTATTCATTCACTGCAACGAGCTGTCGAGAAATCGCTGAAGTCCCAAGTGGAGGTATTAGAGATGGTAGCTGCTACGAAACGAATTGTTACCCNCGAGCTGTCGAGAAATCGCTGAAGTCCCAAGTGGAGGTATTAGAGATGGTAGCTGCTACGAAACGAATTGTTACCCATTTTAACCACTCTGGTATAGCACAAAAAAAACTGAAATCCATTTGTCAAGAACTTAACTTGCCAAACCACCAACTTGTACAAGATGTTAGCACACACTGGAATTCTACTTATTATTTAATGGAGCTATTACTAGAACAGAAACGAGCTGTCTCTTTGTGCAAAATAGATCACGACTCTTTGAACAATTTGAAATCGTCGCAGTGGGATTTAATGGAGCAACGCATCAATCTCATCAAACCGTTCTAAGAGATTACTAAAATAACCAGCTCAGGTCTTTCCTGCATCTCTGAAGTGATTCCATATGTTGTCACATTGTTGAAATACCTGGGAAAGGAAGAGACTGCAGATATAACACCAATTTTATTGAGAATGAGATCTTCATTAAGAGCTGACCTTGATAAACGGGTTGACTTTGATGAGAATGACAAATACTTGGTTNATTGAGAATGAGATCTTCATTAAGAGCTGACCTTGATAAACGGGTTGACTTTGATGAGAATGACAAATACTTGGTTACCACTTTTCTTGACCCGCGATTCAAAACTAGTTTTCTGGGAATAGTTCAAACGGAAAGAGCAAGACAAAATATTATTTTCGAATCTCTGAAAATTAGTTGTGATGAACCTAGTGCCGATGATGATTTTTCTCCACCTAGTAAGAAAAGAAACACCAATGAAAATGATACAACCATTGAAATACACGACAGCTTCTGGAACTGTTTTGAGGAAGTCGCTACAGACAATATGCCAACTACGGTTACGGAGAAAAGTGCTATTGCAAATGAGATCGATTTTTAATTGGAAACTGTTCGCCTAGATCGGACGGCAGAACCTTACAAGTGATGGTCAGAAAAAGCAAAAGAGTATCTAAGCCTAACAAAGTTTATTAAGATTTATCTTTCGTCTCCTGGCAGTAGTGTATATAGTGAGAGGCTGTTTTCAGAAGCAGGCATTATCTATGAAGAAAGGCGCAATCGTTTGCTGCCAACAAATGCTGAAAAACTTGTTTTTATTGATCATAACTTGCAACTGATCGATTTTAAGTATTACATTGAATACACAAAAATATTGCCGAATAGGCCGAATACCGAATAGTAGACGAATATTCGTTGCATCACTATTTATAATAATGTATCAAATGTTATTTGGTAACTAGGGGAGCTGGGGGCTATTTGTAAAATTTTGTGGGAAAATGCAGATATTTTGAAATGTTTGAACTATTTCTTAATTATATCAAAGTGTATGTGTAGATTATATATTTTTTTATGAAATGCAACTGTAAAATAATCAAAAAGTTGATTCAATAAGGCGGAAGATATATTTTTCAAAAGCCAGTCAGCTGTTACAATTTGCCCCGTGTTAGGGGTAAGTTGTAACAAGCGTGGGGCAGGTAGTAACACCAAAAAATNGATTAGTTGTGATGAACCTAGTGCCGATGATGATTTTTCTCCACCTAGTAAGAAAAGAAACACCAATGAAAATGATACAACCATTGAAATACACGACAGCTTCTGGAACTGTTTTGAGGAAGTCGCTACAGACAATATGCCAACTACGGTTACGGAGAAAAGTGCTATTGCAAATGAGATCGATTTTTAATTGGAAACTGTTCGCCTAGATCGGACGGCAGAACCTTACAAGTGATGGTCAGAAAAAGCAAAAGAGTATCTAAGCCTAACAAAGTTGATTAAGATTTATCTTTCGTCTCCTGGCAGTAGTGTATATAGTGAGAGGCTGTTTTCAGAAGCAGGCATTATCTATGAAGAAAGGCGCAATCGTTTGCTGCCAACAAATGCTGAAAAACTTGTTTTTATTGATCATAACTTGCAACTGATCGATTTTAAGTATTACATTGAATACACAAAAATATTGCCGAATAGGCCGAATACCGAATAGTAGACGAATATTCGTTGCATCACTATTTATAATAATGTATCAAATGTTATTTGGTAACTAGGGGAGCTGGGGGCTATTTGTAAAATTTTGTGGGAAAATGCAGATATTTTGAAATGTTTGAACTATTTCTTAATTATATCAAAGTGTATGTGTAGATTATATATTTTTTTATNAATGCAGATATTTTGAAATGTTTGAACTATTTCTTAATTATATCAAAGTGTATGTGTAGATTATATATTTTTTTATCAAATGCAACTGTAAAATAATCAAAAAGTTGATTCAATAAGGCGGAAGATATATTTTTCAAAAGCGAGTCAGCTGTTACAATTTGCCCCGTGTTAGGGGTAAGTTGTAACAAGCGTGGGGCAGGTAGTAACACCAAAAAATNCAGTCAGCTGTTACAATTTGCCCCGTGTTAGGGGTAAGTTGTAACAAGCGTGGGGCAGGTAGTAACACCAAAAAATAAACAACAATAATTGAACATCTTTTTGATGTATTTGATATAAAACTCAAAATTACCTCTTGGACGTTTGGTATGACCTATTTTATAACGTATAAGCTAGTTAAGTAAACATTTCTTTTGTTTTACAACATTAATATTACTTATCATAATAAACTTTCAACATTATCAAAACTAACATAGCACGTTTATAGCGCAAGCAAGTGTCACTAGTGTTCCTCTTTCAGCTGACGTAATCGCACCAACTTGTTTCTGACCACGTGCAGCGACTATTTTTTTCGGTTTATGCNCAGCTGACGTAATCGCACCAACTTGTTTCTGACCACGTGCAGCGACTATTTTTTTCGGTTTATGCACGGTTGTTACACCTGTTTCATCTATGTTCCAAATGCGAGAGGCTGTAAGATTGTGTTTTTGAANTTCGGTTTATGCACGGTTGTTACACCTGTTTCATCTATGTTCCAAATGCGAGAGGCTGTAAGATTGTGTTTTTGAAGAATCTCTTCATACTTAAAAAAAAAAAAACATCTCTACATTCGTCGTGTTGAAAGAAGTTGCTCTGCTTAAAGATGTAGCCTCTGGCGTCCTGANTTCGGTTTATGCACGGTTGTTACACCTGTTTCATCTATGTTCCAAATGCGAGAGGCTGTAAGATTGTGTTTTTGAAAAATCTCTTCATACTTAAAAAAAAAAAAAACATCTCTACATTCGTCTTGTTGAAAGAAGTTGCTGNTACTTAAAAAAAAAAAAAACATCTCTACATTCGTCTTGTTGAAAGAAGTTGCTCTGCTTAAAGATGTAGCCTCTGGCGTCCTGAGAGACATTTTTAGATTTCTCTCCATGAATTAAGTAAACCAATCTGGACCAGCCATTTCATTTTTGTGCCATGAATCAGGGATATTTTTTGGCACCAGTTGATACAGCGCATTGAAAAGCGAGCTTTCTTACTTCCAATGGAAGCAGTCCGAAGTAGATATCAGAGAATTTCAGCAAATACGAAGCTATTTTCTCTTCTTTTTCAGGTGTGAATACTAGTCTTGGTTTGACATACCCAACAGAAAGAGGTTCATTGTTTTTCTTCTTTTTAATATATCTCTACAAAGACACGTGGCAAAGATCCAATATCTGTGCAACTTTTAAAATCTTTGTCTTATTTTCTAAGATTTCTTTCGCAGCCTGCTCGTATACATCTTGACTTTTTGTTGCTCTTTCAGACTTTCGTTTATAATTCCTCATTCTAAAACTAGAAAATATAGTCATTGTCATATTTACATTTGAGGCAAAAAGTCTAGCCAACGGAATTAAAACCACAAGGGGAAGTTGTAACACGTTACAACATGCCCCAAGATATTGTTACAACTTGCCCCATAGGACGATATTAGATATTATTTTTAAAATATATATATTTAAAAGAGATTGTAAGATAAATATTCGTAACATTTGAAAGCTTAATATATTGGCGATATCAAAATATAAACACATAGATCAAACATATCCATTATCACACCTAAAATCAAAGTTTACGAGATTATTTGTTTTCCGTTACCTGGTCAAAATGGTGGACCTGCTCACTACCGCTCGCTGCGCCGTCCCGAGCGACACTGACTGTGGTTAAGAAATAGAGGTCGTTATAAGGGTCACGTTGAATGTTAATTCTAAACATAATTGCTTTAAACTGCTGAGTAATTTAACTGTTACTTATTACCCCTATTACAACTAGCCCCTAGCTCCCTTACATATATATCAAGCAGTAGCCAAAGACATTAGTTAATGTGTAATTTTTTTCATCTGTACAACGTAGTTAGTAAATTTTATTACGGCCACAAGAAAACCGAAGAAGTTTGTATTTTGCATCAAATTGTAAAAATAAAAAAAAGGAAAATTCTTTTATTCCAGAAAAATGTCATCACATAAAAAGCGTACGAGTTACACAATGTTTGATACAATTATAAAATAATTAATTTTTAGGGGTCCTGCACCCTTAACGTATAGCTGGGTTACAGTTAACAAAAGTAAAACATTTTTTTAAAAATACATACACGTTAATAGTTTGTGTGTTATGTCAACAGTACAGAGTTTGTGAGAGAGCTAAACGGCTGAAAATGTTCTCTTTAGTGGTTTTAAAATGTGCAATAAATATGTCAGTGAGACAAACAGTTACGGGCACTGCCTGGCTGTAGGTATTTTTGTGTCCAAAACGTAGACGCGCGGGAGCGTTAAGTCGGTCCAGGAACTGAACTGGCGTACAACCTTTCTACCGTTCAAATCAACTCTTCGAGGCGTTCAGTGGCGACCCTATAATTTTACTCCGAATTTAAAACTACGAATTGGTGCTGCACGGCTCTATGCTACTCTAATTATCCTGTACCCAAATATTACTATGAAAACGTTTGTTTAGCATTTTATACTTTGAATAAAATACTCATTAGAGACGAATTAGAAATATATACTCTCATTCTGAAACGGGAAGTTTATTAAGGATCCTTCTGGCCACCCTAACTGACAGAAATAGCAACCGCATATGTAATCAGAGCCACTGTGGCTCCCATGTGTCTGCACGAACAACAAACAATCGATTGTTGGAGGTAGGTTTATATTATCCTGTTCCTCTGACAAGTTTAACCTCGATACCTGCTCATCGTGAACGTCTCTGGCAGTATCGAGAGAGGGAGAGAGAGAGAGAGAGAGTGTGTGTGTGTTTGTTGGAGAGTTGAATGGAGAGTAGTGATGTTCAATTATGAGAGTCGTTTCTGCAGTGGGCAAAGTGATGGCAGTGTTCGCTTTCGTCGATGTGTGGATGAGCGGATCAATCCGTCGTGGATTCACACTCGCCATAGCAAACCCACGCCTAGGATTATGGCATTGGGGGGCCATAATCCTAGGCCATAATCCTGGGGTGATGGGGATGTGTAATCCCGATAACCTTTGGCACCGTAAACCCGGGTTACCTGATGGGGTAACGTTGTACCAGTCAAACTTGTTTTTAGTGTCATTTAGCGAAGACAACGGGAACTGTAACTAGAGAATTAATATTTTTAATGAAATCTGCCCAAGGTATTGTTTGCTACCCCTTCCCAAAAGTCACCAAAACAAGCAATTTGAGTTGAGCAAAGATATCCCAGCTGGTGCAAAGCAACCTCGGTTTACAGTATTCATTCAGGGGAGCATTACGAGTGAATCGTACATCCATTACGTTGTCAATCTTGTCCTCCTACCACATCTCGACACACTACCGGGATCAATCTTCTAGCAATATAACGCGCATCCCCACGTAGCTATTTCGATTTCTGGCGGGATCACTCCCAGATTTTCGCATGTGGGAATCGTGCCGGACGATGCCGCTGGTCGACGGGTTTTCTCGGGGATCTCCCGTTTCCCCCGCCCCATAATTCCGGCTCTGCTCCATACTCACCTGGCTTCACCTTCGTCGGCTCTCAAGACATTGATGTTAAGAGCCCCTCAACAATCTTCACTCATTCGCTACCATGTGGCTAGGGTAACAGCGTGCTTTACACGGTGTATGCATGCTACCCTGGTCAACTAGATCTCAAGACCTCATCTCCATCAAGCGTGTGTGGAACATGATGGGACGGCGCCTGACATCCAGCCCAGACCCTGCGACGACCATCGTCCAGCTACGCTAAGGAGTAGAGCGAGCGTGGGGATGCCATGCCCCAGGGTGACATTCATCATTTGTACGACAAGTTACATGCCAGATCTTATGCATGTGTGGCCGTTTGGGGTAGTTACAGTCTTCATTCAGTTGTCTGCTTTATATGTTGCATATTTTAATGTTCTGGATGTGACGCGGACTTTTTGTTTTGATAAGTCCCACATACATCATCATTCTCCTTGTGTACCATGTTTGCGGCTGATGCTTGTATTTATACTGCGTGTTCTTAAATGCATTTCCGCAAGTGTATATAAAAACGACAGAATGTTCGTNGTGTGGCCGTTTGGGGTAGTTACAGTCTTCATTCAGTTGTCTGCTTTATATGTTGCATATTTTAATGTTCTGGATGTCACACGGACTTTTTGTTTTGATAAGTCCCACATAGTTTGCGGCAGATGCTTGTATTTATACTGCGTGTTCTTAAATGCATTTCCGCAAGTGTATATAAAAACGACAGAATGTTCGTGCACCGTTTTGAGGCCTGAACGAATGGCACGCGTAAAATGTTTTGTTTCTTCTCGTATAGTATTAATTGTTATCTCTTCGTAGATATTAACAACTGTTTCAACACACGGAACTAATTAACGGAATATCTGAAGTTGGTACAGATAGATTGCTATTGACGGGAGATGTAAAAGAGTTCATGCTAACTTTATTTCGTCACTTAATTACAAGTTTACGCGAGACAGCATTCAAACATGACAGGTTCCATTACAACTCTTGCACCCTAACAACCCTAACNTCGTCACTTAATTACAAGTTTACGCGAGACAGCATTCAAACATGACAGGTTCCATTACAACTCTTGCACCCTAACAAGCCCACAGTTAAAACACCCAATACAAAAAGAAACGTCGCGGAGCAATGTAAACTAATTGATTATGGAAGAGACATACACACCATAACCCGTCTGCTTTATGAGGACAAGCTGATCGGACGTTCATAATAAGCGTCTGTGGACAGTCATGGCTGTATCTACCGCATGTGCTTGTGAAAGCAAGCCACTTATTAATCAACCTCCCTAGAATAGTTTAAACAGTGAAATACCTTAATTAGGTGTGCATTATAGTTTAGTTTTGGTTATTATAATTTAAACTATAAAATGAAGGCATTCCACGGACTCTTGTCATTTACACGCTGAACTAACCTAAATGCAAGTCTAAAAACGATACAAATAACAATGGCTTACTATGAGTTGGAACCCGGAAGATAACGGTCACAAATGACTTTGGCCACCAAGGCTACCGAAATGACGCCAGAGTGTCAGAAATAACAGTACATGTTTCGCAGTAATTTTTGCGTAGTTCTATAAACTCTTTGGCAGATGATCTCAGGTCAACAAAGTTAAAAAAAATTCTGGTTGAGATGGATTACGTTCAATTACAGTTGTTGTTTACATTACATACCGGCATTCTAGGTTTGGTGAAGATATGTCAGTTCCAACTTCAAGTGAGATTACGCTCGTTTACGTTTATCTATTCGAAGGGGAGATTATTTTCTCACTATTGTATGTAAAAGAGTTAGAGAGGATGGGACAACTTAAATATAATTAGCACCGAACCACAGGAAAACTGATTTAGACCTCACAAATTCTGTCGCACGCATATTGTTGTACCTGGATCATGGTAACCACTTCTGCCTCTTCCTGCCACAAGCTCCGAGACCCCTTAAAAATTGCCGTTCTTACCCTGCAGAAACGATAGAAAACTAGCCATGAAATGTGCATAGTTTCTCTGCTGCGGAGTAAGTAAGGACGTAGAAGTTAAATGAGATTGCGTTTCACTTCATGCAACCACGCTCTGTGGCTTTGAGTAGTACAGAGGCGGCCCAGGAAAGGGGCTTTGTGTCTGACTGGTCCCTCCACGTTGTTTCAGCTTATGTGTGTATCTCGGTACCAACTGGACGATGACTGAACTTGCGCCACGTTGCCAGCGCGTGGAGGCAGACAAGGCAATTACACCTCCTTGCACTTTCCTGCAATTTCACTCCATCGAACTTCGCGCCGATAACCAACTCTCTGTAGGCAAGAATTTCTAACTTAGTTTTTAAAAATGTACAATATAGCTCAATAACTTATATGCCTCAGTGAAAACCCTTCACGCATTCAATAAAACATACTATTCTCAACATCATAGTATATTATCCATATAGTACGTGTATATTTTTACGATAACAATAACATATTCCTGTCATTTACAAACATTTCATCTGGCAAAGAAAAATCAAGGAAAATATTTATTTTGCGCTACTGGTGAATAATAGCTCTGTTACCTAATTCGTTGTTTTTCCTTAACAAATTTATAACTTAATTACAGAAACAGCATTTAAAGCCCATTTTCTACGTATTATTCTCAGTAAAATTAAATCTTCAAGTGCAAATACTCGCATCACTGCTGGTGTTAGAAGCTTATACGACAGTAGCGCGTACTGTTAGGATAATGCAAGTGCTGTAAATTGCGTCAAAGTAAACATCAGATTCTCGACATATTTGGCTCTGTTGATATAACGATCATTGAAATATGTCTTCACTCTCTCCAACAAATCAACTTTCCATCACCGAGTCTATTACAGTGCTATTTGGAATATGTCCTCTGCTACACAATTCATCAGCATAAATACTTAAGAGATTGACTGGTAGCTGCAGAAGTGCCCCTGACTCCACAAGTGTTTATAAGACTCCGTCAGATCTAAGATAATAAACGATCATATATTGATTCAGGTGAAAAACACTTCAACTAAATTAGCTCCAACATATCATATCAACGTAGCGAAGGCATAAAACAATAAAAAAAAACCGCTTTCAGTCAGTGCGTGGGGGTAATAAAACGGACGTCTAAAATAAATTCGAGTATATACTAAAATGGTTTATAAAGTGATGGCCGTTCCCACACAAAATTGTGAAAGAGAAACCCGTATGGTAACAATTAAATGAGTTGTATTAACTGGTTGAAAATAAGTTTTTTAAGGCCCGTGAAGATGTACAGGAGTAAATCACTCAAAATATAAGGACATAAGACACGAGCTGAATAATTTTAATATAAACGACAAAACATATATGAGTACAAAATAAACTGAAAAAAAAAATTCACTTGAAAAGAAATGACAAATTAAGTGGAATTGCTTACATGTACAAAGAAATCTAGGATTAAAACAGCTTATAGCTTATATGTAAGTAAAGGAATTTACGGAGTAAGGATTATCTTTTGAAGCTGAAAGAGGCCAGAACTACATATGATTTAATTATGTAATTTAGTATGTAATGTACACCCTACGTCAACAAATGAAGTGACTTGTTCAAAGGTTTTGTTAAACGTAACGTCTTTACTCATAATATTGATTTCGTTATATTTTTAGTAGAACACTAAACATATTACAAAATTTGCTGCATTTAACCAGCGAATACGCGTTTCTTGAAAGAGAGTACAAGTTTTCAACTGATTTCACAGTGACTGAAGTAAATCCATTAGTTTTGTGGAAATGGGTGAAAGGGTCTATCTGTTGTGGACGTTGATCCAAGTTTTTTTTTATCGATAACTGAAACAGCAGTTACATATTTATGACTTTGAAGTACATTATCGGCACTACATATTANCACCAAATACTTGCGACCAGCTTTCTTGCAGACAATGTGGTTCAGGATGTCCCATGGAGTTGATTTTTTATATCAATTGAAGTATGGAGATTGAAACTGTCATGCAACTATTGATAACTAACTATAAACCACATATACACTTATTTAATGTTCGTAGCAACTGTTTGTGGTGTAGTACGTAGCAATTCATAATCTATTGGTTATTCCTATCGTTTCGTGGATAAAACTAGAATACAGGGAAACGAATCAAAAGTGTTCATATTCTGCATACGCATTTACATGAGGCACACAAATCGTTGGCTCTTAAACGCTGCCAAGTTTTTAATATGCTATTGGTACAGGCAAGGACATTTTGCAGGTTGAATGACCTGTGACCTACACTTCACAATCCTTGTCGTACTCGACCTTCGTTTTTATGTGTACATACCAGATCAGGTATCACTGCTTCCTTGCAAGGCTTCAGTCAGAGTCGTGCTGGACTGTGAACGAACTGCAAAAGAAACGCGAACATAGCTGTTTTTGAAACATAACAAGAACTAGAAAGAATTCATGAAATTTTCCCATTAATATCTCTCTGGATACTTCACAATATTAAGGATGTTGGATACCAAAACATTTGTTATTTTACATTTGTGCCAAATATTGTTCAACTTATTATACGAACTGTATGTAATGTCATTTTGCCAGAATAAAAAAAATACATACACTATATTTTTTGAATAATCTGATGTCAAATCCCAAATGTTTCTGTTTTGCTGTAGCCATCCTAACAAATACTATCATACAAATAAAAACATTTACAATGTTATCTAATGCTCTAGTCTACCACGTGACACGTATGTACGTAACCGCCAAATAACAGGCCGTACCTAAATAAAAAACGTTCGAAAATTTTTTTTTGACATATATTCAACATTTTTTTATAATAAATTAGTTTGTTATTGGGTGATTACATATATGTCAACACGTATCCCACGGCATTAATTTACTTTGTAAATGTTTTAATTTGTATAGCTTTGTTTGCATTTATTATTATGGCCTCAGCAAAACAGAAAACATTTGGATTTGATATCAAATTATTAAAAAAATATAAAGTGTAAATTTTTTATGGGGGTAAAATGGCATCACATACATTGTGTACAAGTTGGAAAATGTTTGGAACAATGATAAAATAATTAATGTCTGGTATCGAACAGCCGTAATACCGCGGGAAGACTGGAACGTTGCAGTCATGAGAAACACGGGGGATGTGTGAAGACCTCCAGGGCGGATAATGAGCCCCGACTTCTCTTCCTCTTGCACACGCTGGAACGAGACGCCCTAGACGCCCCACCGGCGGCGTCCCCACGACCTCCCCGGCGCACTTCCTGGCGGGCGCGAGGTGGCCACTTCCGGCCCCCCGAGAACTCGCAGTTCCCACACGACCCCCGCCAGGATATGTGTCGTCCTGCACCTGTCGGCGAGATCTGCGCTCTTGTCGCTGAGGCAGTAGATTAACGGCCATTTGGACCACACTGCCTGCTCGGTACTGCTGGCTTAGGGATGGATCAAACCGTTACTTTCATGTAACGAGATCCATCGTTACAGTTACAAGTAGGTAACACATTCCAATAACACTTATTTTTGTAACAAGTTTCTGTGAAACGTTTCTCGCCTGTCCCGACGTTACGGGAAATAACGATTACGTTGTTCGAAGTGTCAATGCTTGGCGTTCCAAGAAATAACTTTTACCCATGCGCACAGTTGCCAGCCAAGACGTCCCAAAAAATATGCATGCATGCGTAGTATTGATGTGGTGGGGGAAGTTGGAAAGTACAAATCCGACATTTCAAAAATTAACTTTTACGCATGCGCAGTAAATCAAGCGTTGGTTTAAGTGAGTCAATCCAAGACGTTATTCCACAAATAACGGTATTAACAATGGAACGTGTTAGTCGTGTAACACATTGCCAAATAGTAGAAGTTCATTATAACTGTTACAATAAATAACGTCTATCTCTACTTTTATTACACTTTGCAACTTTTGGAAAGACATTACAAACTGATCACGGTTAACCGAGCTCTGCTCAAAGTTCTACCACGAATTTGGAAATTCATTTATGTGACTATCAGTGGTAAATGCACCGATGTTCATTGATTGACGAGTTTCTAAAGATTGGGTAGAATGTTGCGTTACATACAACCACAAAAAAAGGATTGGGTAGGATATAAAAAGTTTATTATTTAGACTTTAGTATCGGTATGAGAGGATAAAAGCACACGATAACACGAAGTATTTTAAAAACGGCAAACAACATTATACAAATGAAATACATTAATTTTATATTGAACGTACCACGTTCAAAAACTAACCAACCATGCGTAAGCCTTTCTGAGGTACTTGTGTCTCCTTCCAGAAGTTAATTAATTCCATAAACCACTAATTGTATAGTTTCCATCGTCCCTTTGTAAAAATCGACGTTTGAATGCACCGTTGTCTGTTTTGGAATGCCAGAAAGTTATGGGGAAAATGTACGCTTACTGTAATTTATATTTTTTAAGGGCGCGTTAAAAAATCCATCGGTTGATTTTTGGTAAATACCTGCCATATTCAATGGATTTTCAAGACAGTTTAACTGATGTACCAATTAGTTTAGCTGGAGTCACCTCAATCCGAAGTTTCCCGACGTCCGGTTTACATCGGTGGATACACGAGTGGATTTTCGAATAGGCAGCTGCAAATAATATACATCTCTACCCATTATGTACTCCTCAATCTAGTGCAAAATTAATATTGCCAATGGCATCAATAATTAATCCATNATACATCTCTACCCATTATGTACTCCTCAATCTAGTGCAAAATTAATATTGCCAATGGCATCAATAATTAATCCATGCGTAGATTAAGTGTAGCCATGACACTCTTAGGAAAGTAACTTTTTTAGCAACATGCCAATTATCAATTTTATTTACATAAACAAACAAGAACTAAAATAATAACATCAGGTCTTCTTCGTGGTAATGATTGATACTTGAATCACTCTAAAGTTATGAGTAAGATGATAATAATGGTTTGAGGCTCGTTCGCTGCGTAAATTCTAGTTTTCAGTATTCATATGGTTTAAAGTAAATTATACTCTTTAGGTCTCGTTGGTCTTAGTCATTATGTGCATAACAACTTAACATAAACCTATAAGAATAATTAATGTGTGACAGTATATTAAGTATACGAAGAAAAGACAATTAAGAAATAACTCTTGGCAGTGTCTCCTTCGTGACGTAAATTAATGCCATAACACACAACTGATGTTTTGGTACACGAGGGAAGATCAGTGTCTTTTATTTAGAAGACATGTTTGCGAACTGTGGTGCAAGTAGTGAAGAAGATACAGGGGAAAGAATTAGGGGGGAGGGTGAAGTGGTGTAAACAGGAGAAAATCCCTTACGGAAGTACTAAGAGGCTGAAAAAAACGTCTCGTCGCACGTTTGTGACACTGTATCTGTGGATAGGAAGGAGGATCAAGCGTCGTCATTAATAAGCCTGAGGCTTAAGAGTGACGTGCTCATTTATCTGCAGCAGTTTGAAGCGGCGAGTCTGCGTGTGCGTGTTTGCTTCTCATCGCAGTCGCACCTCCCCAGACACTTCAGCCAGCAACCCCCGGGTCCTTGCACCAGACAGACAGCCCCTGTTGTGCCGGTGCACCTACGTCTGGTCCNCGTCCCGAGAAAGGACCAACAGCTTCCCTTCTCACCCCTGCTTCACTCCCCCCACCCCTGAAATCTCCAAAACTCTACCGCCATCGCGTTCATCGTCGCACGACGTCGACCACCTCTCTCCGCCCTCAAGGTCGCCGAAAACACTTCCCGAACACAAGTGGTCCTGCCTCCCGCGACGGCCAGCTGCCCTGGGCGTGTGCGGTAGCGTCCTGCCACTTGTAACGATGCCGCCTCCCGGCCTATATCTTGTCTATTATCCAAGATATAGAAGAGTGGGACCACTAAGGGCGACCCAGCCACGTGCAGCATGTGTCTCATCACCTCTACACGCAAGGCACTGCCCTCACGTGCAATCTTTGTGAAACCTATATCAATCACGCGGTCATTGTACGGTGTAATAAAAGAGAAAAATGTTTGTGGTACGTTTCTCTATCCTGTTCTTTAGTTTCAATTCTGATGGTGAACACACCCACTTTTATCAATTTTCATCTTTAAAAAAGAATATTCTACACACGGAATTGGTGGACGAAAATTGATCTTCGGACGTGAAAAGTTCTTTAAATGCTATTCGTAAGTAGACATTACACAAGAACATTAAGAATTTAAAAAACACTAATTTTTTTATGAACCTCCGCTGAATCTTTGCCGGCTTAAAGAAGGCGACATTATTTTAATAGTGTCAGATACTAACTTAATTAAACATTCTGTCATTCCGCCAACGGTGGTTCGAAGCTCGTGTGAACTACATATTGTGCACTATTTTCAGCAAATTTTTTCCAAAGGTTTTTTTTTAAATTACGTGTCAGAATCAAAACTCTTGGAACAACACGGTTTTACCAATTATATAAACTAAACCATTAGAAAAGGGAAAACAAAACTGATGAAATTTACAGTCGAGTTTTGGCTCAAGAATTATATAAAACCATGCACGGAAAATACTTGCTCAGGCCTCAATGCACATTAATCAATATTATTTCTCTTCGATTTTTGGACTTTATATGTCCTTCTGCTTAGCTTTCTACCGCTTGCCAAAAAATGTACACAGATAGGAAACACTAGTAATTTTCAGCTGCCTTTGTTGCAGATATGTAACTCATGTGCTTATATTTTGTGCTTAACTTCAAAATGTCCATTTGATTTAATTCCATATGTTATGAAAAAAAAATATCTGACCGAAAAGGAAATATCTGTTGCATATCTTCTTATAAGCGTCATGTTGAAACTAATCAATATTTGAACTATATTGTTAAAAGACGCCAGAGGGCGTATCCGAGTTCGTGAGGATGGGGGTCTNTTAAATGCTATTCGTAAGTAGACATTACACAAGAACATTAAGAATTTAAAAAACACTAATTTTTTTATGAACCTCCACTGAATGTTTGCCGGCTTAAGAAGGCGACATTATTTTAATAGTGTCAGATACTAACTTAATTAAACATTCTGTCTTTCCGCCAACGGTGGTTCGAAGCTCGTGTGAACTACATATTGTGCACTATTTTCAGCAAATTTTTTCCAAAGGTTTTTTTTAAAATTACGTGTCAGAATCAAAACTCTTGGAACAACACGGTTTTACCAATTATATAAACTAAACCATTAGAAAAGGGATAACAAAACTGATGGAATTTACAGTCGAGTTTTGGCTCAAGAATTATATAAAACCATGCACGGGAAATACTTGCTCAGGCCTCAATGTACATTAATCAATATTATTTCTCTTCGATTTTTGGACTTTATATGTCCTTCTGCTTAGCTTTCTACCGCTTGCCAAAAAATGTACACAGATAGGCCACACTAGTAATTTTCAGCTGCCTTTGTTGCAGATATGTAACTCATGTGCTTATATTTTGTGCTAAACTTCAAAATGTCCATTTGATTTAATTCCATATGTTATGAAAAAAAAAATATCTGACCGAAAAGGAAATATCTGTTGCATATCTTCTTATAAGCGTCATGTGGAAACTAATCAATATTTGAACTATATTGTTAAAAGACGCCAGAGGGCGTATCCGAGTTCGTGAGGATGGGGGTCTNGGAAACTAATCAATATTTGAACTATATTGTTAAAAGACGCCAGAGGGCGTATCCGAGTTCGTGAGGATGGGGGTCTTAATAAAATTAAAATAACTAAATTTGAGTATTAATTTCTTCACACAGTTATTATTTACATCACAAAACTATCTATATCCACTATTACTCTCGTCATTCTCAGTGAGCGCAATATAAAATGTAAATCTCTATTCCAATTAAGGTAATGACTCTATTCTGGTCCCAGTCACTTAATTAACACTAATTTCTTTCACATATTCAGCCTGCCTATTTCAATCATTCCAAATGTCTGTCACTCACGCATCCAGTTCAGTAATGTCCCGCCCGCGTCTCTCTCTCTCTCTCTCTATCTCTCTCTCTGTACCGACGCTCGCAGTCCGTAGACTTCATTCCCGCTAGTCACTTTCGTCGCCAGTCGTCGCTCCGCTGGATTGTCGTTTCGCTGTCTTCGCACACCTGTCGTTTATGGTCGCACAATCCTCCAAACTCTCAACTGTTGGCTCAGAGGCCATTCATGGCTTAAGTAGTCTCGCTGGTCCTATCTAGTAGGTTCTTTTCACCCCGAGTCTCACTGAGAGAGGCTAGAGCAAATGCCGCAATATTCCGTCAAATATAACTCCAGATGTTAAATCCGTTAAAGGTTATGGAGCCCACGAGTCGCTATAGGTTTACCGCGGTTTGCCTTTGTAAATCGCCGCCCGATTCTCACATTACTACTCTGTCCATGGCACACTGTTTCGCTCGCAGGCTTGAGGACGGGGCAAGGGAAGCTATACGGACCACCAACGCGTAACGCTATTTAAAATACTAAATTTGTGGATTTCGAATACCAATACCAGCATTAGACTGAATAAAAATGAGATAAAAAGTGCTTTCCTGCGGTCAGCTGTACTTGTGACTGCGCTAAAGCATTCAGTTATTTTTTCTGCACCAAACTAAGGAGTTAATCATAAGATTTGTTACGAAGTATGTGCAGATTCTGAGTAAGATTGAGGAAATTGTGCCAGATATTTGTACTAAATACTATGTCTTAAGATTTTAATGTGTTATACTGTAAAGAGAACAGCTGGTAGAGAAGAGCGAAACCTGTCCCTTGCTTTAGACGAATCTTAGAGTAGAGCTAACTTAGCACCACAGAACAGCAGTAGGTCTCTTAATATTCCAGATAATTTGCTGCTTTTATTTTGTGTGAAATTTTTATAAAGGCTACACCGTTTTATTTAGTGCATTTAAACATTTAATGCATTGAATGTAACCTTTCCACTGTGGGTTTATTAGACACTATTCAAATCTAAAATAGAAGACTTAATTTTAAACATAAGCTCAAATCACAACATATGACCCTACTTGATTGCATTTTTTTATTAAAGTACAACTTAAAAANAATTTTAAACATAAGCTCAAATCACAACATATGACCCTACTTGATTGCATTTTTTTATTAAAGTACAACTTAAAAAATTCTGTACGTCGTACCTAAGGTGAGGCAAAGAAGACTAAATATGATAAAAATAATAAGTAACTATTTGATNAAAAAATTCTGTACGTCGTACCTAAGGTGAGGCAAAGAAGACTAAATATGATAAAAATAATAAGTAACTATTTGATTTTCAATTTTGGTTACATGTGCGCCCACATTTTTGGTTATACATATACAAAGTGCCAGTAGTAAAAGCAACCAAACAAGACAGATCCCAAAATGTGGTTTAAATGTGCGAGTAGCTTGTATAATNAAAGTGCCAGTAGTAAAAGCAACCAAACAAGACAGATCCCAAAATGTGGTTTAAATGTGCGAGTAGCTTGTATAATATGTACCCATAAAAGTTCGTTTTGTAAATATAGGAATTGAGAAATAAGTTATATTAATACATACACATAAGATGGAGGTGCCTATTCACTTTATTGGCGACTGTAATCAAAGTAAACTATACAAATAATTCGCCACTAAACGTTTCCTGTGTCATTGGAAATAAACGGCAATGTTGATGGTTGAAAGATTACATTTTCATTAATGCAGGATTAGAATATTTCAAATGTGGTAATAACAATTCCCCTTTAAGACAGAAAAAAGGGAGTTTGTTTTTCTTGAAATATTTCTGTCTCTTGTACGTGCGTAAACGTCAGTTTTGAAACAGAAGAAAAATAGCGTTTGTTTTCCTTAGAATATCTCTGTAATTTATACATGTATTAACGTTAATTACCCTGTAAGATTTATTTAGTATTTTGTAGGATACTGTAACATAAAATATTAAACCCAAACCAAATGCATGAGAGTTAAAACTAATTGTTCATCAGACAGAGTTTATGGTAGCTCGGAGGATACTTAAAAACAAATTACAAAGTTGATTTGCCTATCAATTACGAGTTCATAATTATTTATTACTTTTTTAACGGAGCATTGTCAAAGAGATTTAAAACTGCTACAAAGTTTTTGTCGTGAATTGTGTACAATCAGTTTGCATAAATTTCTATGTTTATTACACAAATATGCGAAAAAAACCGATGGCATGTACGATTCGCGCGAGTACAAAGAAGGTTGCCACACAGTATCATCATGGTCCGACATGTGTCCCATTTGCTTTTGATGCGGTTTGCTTGCGAGGATGTGCCACTAGGGGCATGCATAAATGTCCCTCCACCATTCATATCTGCAAGAGATCGAATAAAGACTTAGTAACAGTGTGAGCCACAGAACCAAGTTTAGTCAGCACGCAGCATGTCCCGACAGTGCACTTCATAAGCCTTTATCTTTCCAGATGAGTTTGAGAGTGGCCGCATCGTCGTTCTCCGAGAGGCCGGATGGACGAACCGTTCTGCCTACTGTTACGNTACCTATCAATTACGAGTTCATAATTATTTATTACTTTTTTAACGGAGCACTGTCAAAGAGATATGAGATGCATAAATGTCCCTCCACCATTCATATCTGCAAGAGATCGAATAAAGACTTAGTAACAGTGTGAGCCACAGAACCAAGTTTAGTCAGCACGCAGCATGTCCCGACAGTGCACTTCATAAGCCTTTGTCTTGCCAGATGAGTTTGAGAGTGGCCGCATCGTCGTTCTCCGAGAGGCCGGATGGACGAACCGTTCTGCCTACTGTTACGAGTTGCGGTCAGGCCCTTAGCTGAGTGGCGTACCTGACCACACCTTCACCTATTTATCCAGGACACGGGCCATGATCGCTGAAATTAGTTATGAAATCGCAAACCACAAACAATCTCTCCACCAGCCAGTAAACGGGGACAACACAGCCAATATAGGACAGTGTAGTCCGTGGGCGGTGTCTTTTGTCGTCGGGCCATTGGAACGAGAAGACCACTGAAGATGGATGTGTCCGGCCGTCGACTTGCGCCGTCTTAATCAGCTTCCGGAATCATGAACAAGGTGAGAACTCTCCAATTAGGCTTTACTTAGAACGTGACTGGTTAAATTTTTTATAAAATAATGTCATTTAATATTTCAGTATATTTGTATAGCTCCTCCCGTTCATATTTCATTATATTTATATAGAAATAATATTGTACAACCTTAATGTTAAATAAACCTCTTTTAAATAGTGTTTACCACATAACTCTTATCACTAACTTGTTACGCACCTATATCCCTGTTGGGAAAAATTGTCAACAAAATATAAAAATTATAACACTACACTGTTGTGATTCGGTGTTGGATGCAGTGGGAACAGGAGGGTATACAAACCTTTTCAGAAGGCTAGGTCGACCCCGGTGGGCCACCAGCAGGGAGGATAGTTTCATCGTTCGACATACTGTAAGTACGCCATGGGCGTCGCTGCACAGCTTCCAGGTACATATCACAGCNTATAAAATAATGTCATTTAATATTTCAGTATATTTGTATAGCTCCTCCCGTTCATATTTAATTATATTTATATAGAAATAATATTGTACAACCTTAATGATAAATAAACCTCTTTTAAATAGTGTTTACCACATAACTCTTATCACTAACTTGTTACGCACCTATATCCCAGTTAGGAAAAATTCTCAACAAAATATCAAAATTATAACACTACACTGTTGTGATTCGGTGTTGGATGCAGTGGGAACAGGAGGGTATACAAACCTTTTCAGAAGGCTAGGTCGACCCCGGTGGGCCACCAGCAGGGAGGATAGTTTCATCGTTCGACATACTGTAAGTACGCCATGGGCGTCGCTGCACAGCTTCCAGGTACATATCACAGCAACTAGGGATACGTCTGTGTCCGCTAGTACCACATACAGACGGCCATCGAGCGGGATCTGTCGTCGCAGCGTCCCTTACATCTGACATTGCAACCTGAACTTCACAGCACATATGTGACCTTCTGCCAGGAACGGGCANTGCGACATACTGTAAGTACGCCATGGGCGTCGCTGCACAGCTTCCAGGTACATATCACAGCAACTAGGGATACGTCTGTGTCCGCTAGTACCAGACGGCCATCGAGCGGGATCTGTAGTCGCAGCGTCCCTTACATCTGACATTGCAACCTGAACTTCACAGCACATATGTGACCTTCTGCCAGGAACGGGCNCGTCGCAGCGTCCCTTACATCTGACATTGCAACCTGAACTTCACAGCACATATGTGACCTTCTGCCAGGAACGGGCAGCACGGAAGCTTGCGGATTGGCGACGAGCTATGTTCAGTGAATTATCACGGTTCTGTCTGAATACAGACGACCGCTGAATTCGATTCTTTCTGGAATACGCCATGGCTAGCACCGTGATCCCCGCTTTGTTGTAGAGTGGCACATTTCACCAACGAGAGCTATCGTGGTATGGGGCTACATTTCCTATGATTCTCGCACCTCTCTGGTGGGGATTGAGAAAATCTTAACGACGCGATGAAGCGTCCAGGAAGCCGGCAACAATGTGCGCTTCCTTCTTGGCGCATCTTGACAACCCCATTTTCCAGCAGGATAATGCCCAGTCTCACAAAGCACTGGGTATTTTTGGCTTGCCTTCGTGATTCCAACACGTATCCTAGGCCAGCAAGGTCCCCAGACCTTTCCTCCATCGAGAACGTTTGGGANCTTGCCTTCGTGATTCCAACACGTATCCTAGGCCAGCAAGGTCCCCAGACCTTTCCTCCATCGAGAACGTTTGGGAACAGATTGGACGGCAACTTCGACCAGCGGCAACTACGGCAGATTTTGAGGGTCAGTTGTACCAGCTGTGGCAAGTTATTCCGCAGAAGAACATACTAATTGCATCCTGCAAATATTGGTCCCCTGTAATACATGCTTGGTGTGGTANTAAGTTATTCCGCAGAAGAACATACTAATTGCATCCTGCAAATATTGGTCCCCTGTAATACATGCTTGGTGTGGTACAATATTTTTATGTTTTATGCATACATGTTTTCATGACATGGAATTGCCTGTACCCACTTACGTACCCTTGCGATGGGACGTTCAGGTTAATCAATTTAATTGCAAATAAGTTATTTTTATTGCCTCAGAAACGAACGGTGAAATATTTTTAGACTTTTTGAGTTCAGAAAAGCTGTGTTTGTATAATAATTGTTTTGGAGATATTGAAACAACAAGGAACGTAAAGTTTATTTTCTGGCTTCCTGCACCAACTTCATTTATGTTCGCTTCACGCAGAACTTTGTTAAGAAGAAGCGAAGTACGGTCTTTATATATTTGTTCCCGACTGTACACAGCATTCGTCTTTTTCACCTCCACCTTGCAGCGGTAGTCTACCCTCGCACGCTTTCAGCGTTGAGGATGTTGAGTGGTTTTCACCCGAAAATAGTTACCAGGTGCTCTCTTTGCTTCGACTTTATTTTCAAACCAAACAGCGTTAATTGGATTTACTTTACATAGACCATTTGTCTTTCGGTCTGCCTTTTTATTTAATGGTTTTAAAACTTTTTGTGTAACACAAAACTTTGGCGCAATTGTTTTGTCGTGGTATAGTTGTACCTCGTGTTTAAAATCCTTAATTAACTTCTTGGAGTTTAAGAGTAAAATTGTAACAGCACAAAATATGCTACCTGCATGCACTTGACAACGTTCGAAGTTATGTAGGATAAGTAGCTTCAAGTCTTAATGTATTTTAAGTGTAAAGTTTTCATTTATGTTCACTGAATTTCGTCACTTTTATCCTGTTTGTTCCAGGCACATAAGAGTAAACACTAACATATCAGTAACATATTTACTTACTTGCTTAACATTAGGCAACTTGTGAGATGGACACAGAAATTGCAATAGTATATAAATTTAAATATAATTGATATTGTATTTGAAGTCTAATGCTCGTAGGAATGCAATTAGAATTTGTAGGTATTTCGTTCTCATTATGATGTAGCAATTTTACGTAGGAATAAGAAAAAAGTGATTAACAGGAGCTAATGATTTCTTCACGCTGAATTAGGAGAAAGAGAAGGCAAACCGCTTTCCTAACGGCTACCAGGGTATGGTCCATACCGTATAAGAAGGCCACTTTCTGACAGTCNAGAGAAGGCAAACCGCTTTCCTAACGGCTACCAGGGTATGGTCCATACCGTATAAGAAGGCCACTTTCTGACAGTCAGTTAGTGGCAACTTGACGTACACGAAACAAACAAAGCGCCATTTACAAAATCGTGTATCAGCTGATGCACGAACGAACAAAAGTTAAAATAACGTTGGCTATTCTGAGTGCACTACCGATGCACATCAGAAAAGCATAAAATACGCGGACAAGAAATAGTTCGTAGATTTATTAATACATTTTATTTTACGAGGTCACAAAACAGTGGTTGTTAGTGTTAAAAACTAAACTTCGTGAAAATGTAGTTATGTTTATGTGATCAAAATGAAATGTACAATAGAACGATACGACGTGGAAAAGTTTTCTGAAGTTGTGCTAACTTCAGAAAGCTTTTTCACGTCGTATAATCCATCTCAAACCTTGCTTTCAACACGTCCATGATATTAATTCCAAAAGCATACAGAAATATTGCATAATATTGTTGAATTATTTTTTCTAATAATTTGACGAAACGACACGAATTTTAAATATATTTCCAGCCCGTAACATAAGAATTATCAACTTTAAAAAATACGCTATCTGTTGACCATAAAGAGAGTTACTCAAAACTTCGCCGTGACGTGCTGCGCGCTATCTATCGGATATTCTGCGAGCTATTACCAGCCAGAAATGAACCTCTTTCCTGCGTGATATATAACGAATTTACAAACATTTGCCAATAGTTATATTTTTCCACGAGCTCTGCATAATTTTTAAGGTAAAATATATTTCATATACAACGATTTGGAGTACAAGTCATTTATATTCAGCCGGTAATCGTTCGTCTACGTAAATTATACAGCATATTGTTCTCTCGAAACCCATCTCCTTGATTCCATAGACACGCGTGAATAGTTTTTAAGCAATTCTAACGTTATTCCACGTCACATATTTCAAACTCGAATATATTACCTATAACGTTCAAAGTGTATTAATAGATACAACAGACCGTCTCGCAAATTTTAACCCAAATTCACTATCTCGGACATATTAAAAAAGAGTTATCAAATATCTAACATTTTATTTTTTTACTTTTATAACCTACTTATATTTTTAGACAGATGTCAGTCTTAAAATATCTTAAAATTTGTTTAGTATTACAGCACAATGAGAAGTGGATTAGCTGACAGCGTGTTGATAAAAAATACAGCCCCGACGTGACGGACCAGCTGATGGCGGAAGGATACGTAGTCAGATGTAAACAGTACTTTCGTCATGTTTACGGTATTTTGTAATGAAATACAATTTTATTTACAGTAGGGATGGGTCGACTAACCAAAAATGTCGATTCCGTTTCCGGTGCCGGTGCCGATTCTACAATTTAGTCACATTTCTTAAAACACATTTTTCTTATTAGCAATGTCGATAAGATGAACTTTCGAAATAAAACATTAATTAATTTAAAATATTAATTGTTTACCTGATTTATTGCATTTTTAATTCGGTTTTTATTTACATGATTTTTTTCATTAAATACATTTTTTTTTGTGTGGGCCATCCATCTTTCGGTTTGGACCTGTTAATTCTTGCTGAAGATGTCAGCAAAAAAACCTGCAACACACCAACAAATATGATTAATAATGTGGTCACGACAGGGTAACAACAATTACGCAAAACATTGTTGGGGGTGATGCTAAACTTTAAATTAGTAGTTACATAATTATACTATATACCAACAAATGTATTTGTAACTACTGCCACAAATTAAACTTTTTCGCAATTAGAACATGTCACTATGTAGCAGAAAGTACTTTTGTGTTAAATAAAACTTAAAACTTTTCTACCACAAAATATAATGAAAATTATAAAATACTACCACTCTACAGTTATGAGCATTAAAAAATATATAATAATTTATGCTACAGTAAGAAATAAGTATATTTATATTGCATATTTAAAGCTATGGGCAAATTATTTCTTTATAGATATTTTTATTGACAATGAGTGTAATATTGAACCGTTTGTGTGCACACGATGGAGTTACATACCAGAAGAAAAGAAGGAAGATTTCAGTATAATGTCTAACAACGATTGGCTGCATTGCTAGAGACNCGGAGTTACATACCAGAAGAAAAGAAGGAAGATTTCAGTATAATGTCTAACAACGATTGGCTGCATTGCTAGAGACTCCCGTGAATCGCACGATTTGACTTGGACAAAAGGAAACTCTCTGACGCCCTACCACGGAAGTAACTTCACCTTGACACAAGTTAACCACATAATGTAAAAAAATTACATTAAAAAATCATACACAAAATATTTGTCACTTGGTCGGAAATACTCACCGCTTGTATTTNAATGTAAAAAAATTACATTAAAAAATCATACACAAAATATTTGTCACTTGGTCGGAAATACTCACCGCTTGTATTTGCGTGAAGATGCGGAGATTTCCTTACTGACCTACAGGCGTGAACGCAAGACGACTTGAGACAACCATTGACAGGACCTGCGACTGAGCCCAGCGGTAACCTATAAAACGGCAATTGTGTGTCAAAAACATATACGCGAACNCATTGACAGGACCTGCGACTGAGCCCAGCGGTAACCTATAAAACGGCAATTGTGTGTCAAAAACATATACGCGAACAAACTACATAACTTTTAATTATCTTCTTTCAAAAGAATTTGCAACTCTTTGCAAAATAGCAGTCGGTACTGAAATGCTCCGCTGCTCGTTAACAGGCCAAGCGAGAGCATTTGGTGAGGCGACTTGACGCACTGGCTAACAATCACCGCACAAAATAAAATAAATGTAGTTAATAACTTCGCATTTTAACGTGAACACAAGACAAAAAATGATACAGCAATTAGTTAATTTAAAATAGCAATCTGAAATAAAAAAAAGCTATTGAGCTCGCTGACAAAATTAATTTCACCAGCTAATCATTTAATAAAAGTTTACTTTAAAACATAACATACCTTCGCGAGTAAGAACTCCAAGCAAAATGGAAGACAACTATGATTCCTCAAACCTTCTCACTTAAAGCAAAATGGTGACGAAGCAGAAGGGTACTAGGATATGCAGACAGGAAGCCTTGATATCGGAATGAGAGATTTCAGCACGCTACAGCCTTTATATAACGCAGCCGAGTGGTGGGCAGGCGCTGACTGATACAAGGGAACTAGCACCTCTAGTTACCATAGCATTTTCACTCGCCAACTTCCCCTCCTTCCCCTCTTACGTATTTTTTCAGAAACTATGTGAAATATAAGCTAACGATTTTGGCCAGGCATTTTTATTGGTGGACTTCTCCTCCCACCCTACTTATTTTCTCATCAATTATGTAGGGATGGTAGCAGTAGGAAAATTCCAGGTGAATTTGGGATAGCCAAATCGGTTGACGTCACAGACAGGGGCCCCTCTTCCTCCTTCTTTCCAGCATTATGTAACCCAAACCATTATCTAAAAAAAAAACTTTTTTTTCAATAAAATATTTAATTTATAAAATAAATTAATATTGGCATGCTACCGTGAATTATTGGTATGTAGGCTTCCATTGGAAAATAGTAATGGTCGAGAGTGTCGTCACATAGTGTAATTTCATTATTTGAAAGCATTTATTGACACCGAGACATTCGCCGGCCAAATACATCCACCCACATGCGTGCTCGCGCGGACGAGATCAGACGTCGCCTTCACAGCGAGACAGGAGATCGTGACAGTCTGGCGCCGAACGTGAGTTATCTCTGCCGGCGGCGTGAATTGTCGTACCATGCTGCGCACAGCTTAGTAGTGGCGCGGGAGAGACTGAACTCGCCTCCTCTTNCCGGCGGCGTGAATTGTCGTACCATGCTGCGCACAGCTTAGTAGTGGCGCGGGAGAGACTGAACTCGCCTCCTCTTTAGATTAACAAAAAATATATATATATATTATTTCATCTGAAAACATAAAATTAGCCCCTAGTCCAAATAAGCATTCAATAAGTAATCGTATTGGAAACAGTACTCCGTCAGATTCCCCATCAGTCAAATTGCATTGCTAGTCTTGTGCAGAAGAATGGGAATAATAGATATATCGAATTTCCTTCTTCCATAGAAATTACACCACATGTGCACCGAACTATGTATCATTCCACACAGGAAAACACATCACGTTTCAATTTTCGAGCCAAGGAGTTACTAAACGAACTATATTCGTTTTCTGTTATTTTTTCAACTTATACTGTACATATGTCAAATGCTGTAGTGCTTGCAACATATGCGCTGCCTTCTGAGATATACCGTAATCTATCTTTTTAAAATATATAAGTATCAGGAAAATAAATAAATGTGGTGTCTCGTATAATAATTTACAAATTGAAACACAGCTCGGGTAGACAGGTTCTTTAATAAGTCTCTGAATAAAATACCGTCTCTAAGCGTACGTTCGAGAGCTCAGTTATGGGTGTGATATGTTTTGAAAAGTAAACTTCATCCGTATTGCATACAAAAATAAAATAATGTCACGTGTAATGATTTACACATTGAANCCGGCGGCGTGAATTGTCGTACCATGCTGCGCACAGCTTAGTAGTGGCGCGGGAGAGACTGAACTCGCCTCCTCTTAAGATTAACAAAAAATATATATATATTATTTCATCTGAAAACATTAAATTAGCCCCTAGTCCAAATAAGCATTCAATAAGTAATCGTATTGGAAACAGTACTCCGTCAGATTCCCCATCAGTCAAATTGCATTGCTAGTCTTGTGCAGAATAATGGGAATAATAGATATATCGAATTTCCTTCTTCCCCNGAATAATAGATATATCGAATTTCCTTCTTCCCCAGAAATTACACCACATGTGCACCGAACTATGTATCATTCCACACAGGAAAACACATCACGTTTCAATTTTCGAGCCAAGGAGTTACTAAACGAACTATATTCGTTTTCTGTTATTTTTTTAACTTATACTGTACATATGTCAAATGCTGTAGTGCTTGCAACATATGCGCTGCCTTCTGAGATATACCGTAATCTATATTTTTAAAATATATAAGTATCAGGAAAATAAATAAATGTGGTGTCTCGTATAATAATTTACAAATTGAAACACAGCTCGGGTAGACAGGTTCTTTAATAAGTCTCTGAATAAAATACCGTCTCTAAGCGTACGTTCGAGAGCTCAGTTATGGGTGTGATACGTTTTGAAAAGTAAACTTCATCCGTATTGCATACAAAAATAAAATAATGTCACGTGTAATGATTTACACATTGAANCGTTTTGAAAAGTAAACTTCATCCGTATTGCATACAAAAATAAAATAATGTCACGTGTAATGATTTACACATTGAAACGCAGTTATATTGGCGGGTTTTTGAAAAATTACCACATGTATTTGGTTGTTTTCTAAATGTGTCGGGTATTAAAAGCGTTTCAGTCGTGTGTTAAGAGCCCTAATTCTTATTGGCATAGTAAACTGGTGCCTATATTTTATATGTAGTTAATGGTAATAGGCGTGTTATTAAGAAATACGCTCACGAATTTGGTTTGTTGTTCATTTGATGTAATTTTATTTGCATGAAAGTAGATCTTTAGCAGGGCTTCGGAATGGACGTGAATGTCGTAGCAAGCAACTGCTATCGTAATGTTATATACACGGACAAAGTTGGGGAAAGATTCACGCATGATGTAACACAAGATCAGTGGAAGATTTAAGTAATCGTCTTAGGAAAGGGAGGGTGGGAGACTGTTGTCTGTGTAACATCTGAAACTTGGGAAATTCCAATTATTTTACCCTTTTCATTGTAAGCAATTCTGTGGCATTTTATGGGTTACTTATGCGTCTCGTTCTGTAAATACTTCCACCGTATAAAAAAAAGTTACAGGAATATATATATATTTTTTAAAAATATATTTCGTGGACGTCATACCGTTAGTAATTTTTTTTTGGACTTTGAGTGCATCCTATAGAGATAAGTAACTCTTTAAAGTGAAGCATAATCCCTTGAATGTCAATACTGCCCTTAAATTTAAAAAAACGTATCACCATTAAATGTAGTCTTTAAAATTTTGTGCAAATTTGATTTCCTATTTCTAATTACAGTTCCAAGAACTGTCACAACACATTAAAAACCATTCGCGAGAAGCATATAAATTTCGGTTATAATCTGCGTATGAAACGTAATCTTGCTTTCCTTATTATATAGCTCCTTCCTAATTTTCACTGTAACAGTTTAATTATGATTTTGGCATTGAAATTATTTTTAATACTAGCGATTCTAACATCAAAATTAAAGCTTCTTTTTTGTTTGTACAGAAAATTTTTTAGCCAAACAATTCTGCTTATTTTGCAGTACTACTTGTACTGTTATATGAACATTCATAATGTTGCCAACTGTACAACATTTTAACAAACGGAACTGGAAAACACCTAAAATCATAAAAAAAAAAAAAAAAAAAAACGCACACACATTTTAGTTTTAGTGATTTATGCAAACATTTTAATAAAGTATTGACGTAAATATTTTGAACTCAAAACTTATTCTACCTGAACTACATAAATGCTTTAATGCCGTGCAAATTATTTTTATTTGAAATATCTTTCACAGAGCTTCTATAATATCGTTTAAAATTAGTATACAATCGTGAAACATATGTTTTAAAACAGCGTGACTTCAAAAAATGTAAAAAAAAAAAAAAAAAAAAAAAAAANATCTTTTAGAAATGAACTATGAATTTGTGTTTGTTCACTGTAATAAAAATACACCTCTCTATTGCTATATGTATTCTGATCTGTAGTTCACAGATATTTTAGTTGTCCTTTTAATGAACAGTAAACATAAATATAGTTGCTATAAAAGGAAATCTTCAAATCTTCGAACATAGAGTGTTGTATGGGCACCTGAGTTTTGTATTTGGATTAACGTTATGCTGACAGTACATTTAAGTCAGCTTGACATTATTTCGTGGTACATCAGACTACTGTGAATTACAATTTTCTCTCTCTATATACCTGCACTATTAGCTGCACCGTAAAACTTTTCTATATTTTTACAACATTTTACCTGTTACTGTAGAGTGAGTAAAACTAACGTTGAATTTAAACACGCTAGTACCACATAATGGTTTATAAAAAACATATAAAAATTTTTGAATGTTTGATAAAAGTGCGTTGTAAAGGAACACTGTTTGTACTGTACTGCTGTAAGAATATTTTTTGGCTACTTCAATTTTTTTTTGAAGAGCTGTTTGTTAAACGAACAAACTATTTTACTGCGTACAGCTATCAATTCTGCAAAAATTTCATTAACTGTGAAATAACTGGAAACAGATAAATTTTCAATGGAAAATGGCATCTGTGAGAAAAATACGTAGGAAATACACATTACGATAATGTAAATAAGGGTGAGTACGTTGGACAGAAATAAAGGCCTTTCAGATAAAAAAAATACTTTCTCAAAAACTAGTTTTACCAGACATATACTTGGACACAAAAATTCGAAGCGAGTGTGAGATGATATCAGGGAAGGAAACCCGACGATGTTCAGCTGCCTTCACTTTACAAATGTCATTGTGCATTTTATGGAAGTAAAGGCGTACTTTGTGTTAATTTTTCTGATATGATGAGGGCTATCATAAATTTGAGTTTGAAAATGTTGCAGACTTTTTAATGCAAGTAAACTTTTGTAATAAAGAGTTTTGTATATTTTTGTGTGGCATTGCCTTTTATCTTAATAATGCGATATGAGCAGAGGAAATGTTTTCAGCAATCGTCGGCGTGGCAAAGTTCGTTTCGAAACAAATATTTATGTACCAAAAGTCAAAACAGCATTTCCTTTTACAATACCAGTGAAATATCTTACACCAGTTCATAATGTATACCAAGACAACAACATTATTTATTTCAATTATTGTGTAGTATTGTTTATTTCAATTATCTCAACGGAAAAATATCTTTTTCAAATAGGAGTATTTAAATTTATAAATAAATTACATTTCGCTAGTGTGAGATTTGTATTAAATTCAGAACACCCTTGACAAATTTTCTGAATAACAGAAAAAAAAATAAAAATTTAAAACCTCTTTTCTCAGAACAATCGTGCTTAACCTCTTTTCTCAGAACAATCGTGCTTAACCTCTTTTCTCAGAACAATCGTGCTTAACTGAAGTAGAGCAGTAAAAGCTGCTGTATTACTTTACAAATGAGGCTTTCTCGCAAGCAGCTCCTTTGTCAGTCGGACTATCCCGATGCACGTCCTTTAAAGCAAGCCCATTGCGATGTTGCTATCCACAGTCTGATAGGAATAATGTTTTCATTCTGTGTAATATGAGGCACGTGTGCTCGGGACTGACAACACTCATTGGCATGCAAGACAACAGTTTAAACAGCAATATTCAAATGTAGTACGCATTTTTCCGCTACAAAACTCTGGAAAACTTCCATTATTACATTACAGCTTTCATATTTAACTTTTCACAATGACAATTATACTTTAGGTGGTTTTGCAGATAATTTTTGAAACAGTACGGTATATACGTTCAAATGTTTCAAGTTTTCCTTTTTCTTATTGCCATATATCAATGGCTAGATAAAAGGTAATTTAAAATATTTTGAATGAACGAACTAACTACAGCAAAGTGATAAGAAATGTATGCCACGTCTGAATCTGCCGGAAGTACGTACATACTCATGCGTACCTGTCACCGGAAGTGACGTCATCAGTGCTGTCCGAATTGCAAGTATAGGCCNTCTGATCTGTAGTTCACAGATATTTTAGTTGTCCTTTTAATGAACAGTAAACATAAATATAGTTGCTATAAAAGGACATCTTCAAATCTTCGAACATAGAGTGTTGTATGGGCACCTGAGTTTTGTCTTTGGATTAATGTTATGCTGACAGTACATTTAAGTCAGCTTCACATTATTTCGTGGTACATCATACTACTGTGAATTACAATTTTCTCTGTCTATATACCTGCACTATTAGCTGCACCGTAAAACTTTTCTATATTTTTACAACATTTTACCTGTTACTGTAGAGTGAGTAAAACTAACGTTGAATTTAAACAAGCTAGTACCACATAATGGTTTATAAAAAACATATAAAAATGTTTGAATGTTTGATAAAAGTGCGTTGTAAAGGAACACTGTTTGTACTGTACTGCTGTAAGAATATTTTTTGGCTACTTCAATTTTTTTTTGAAGAGCTGTTTGTTAAACGAACAAACTATTTTACTGCGTACAGCTATCAATTCTGCAAAAATTTCATTAACTGTGAAATAACTGGAAACAGATAAATTTTCAATGGAAAATGGCATCTGTGAGAAAAATACGTAGGAAATACACATTATGATAATGTAGATAAGGGTGAGTACGTTGGACAGAAATAAAGGCCCTTCAGATAAAAAAAAAACTTTCTCAAACACTAGTTTTACCAGACATATACTTGGACACAAAAATTCGAAGCGAGTGTGAGATGATATCAGGGAAGGAAACCTGACGATGTTCAGCTGCCTTCACTTTACAAATGTCATTGTGCATTTTATGGAAGTAAAGGCGTACTTTGTGTTAATTTTTCTGATATGATGAGGGCTATCATAAATTTGAGTTTGAAAAGGTTACAGACTTTTTAATGCAAGTAAACTTTTGTAATAAAGAGTTTTGTATATTTTTGTGTGGCATTGCCTTTTATCTTAATAATGCGATATGAGTAGAGGAAATGTTTTCAGCAATCGTCGGCGTGGCAAAGTTTGTTTCGAAACAAATATTTATGTACCAAAAGTCAAAACAGCATTTCCTTTTACAATACCAGTGAAATATCTTACACCAGTTCATAATGTATACCAAGACAACAACATTATTTATTTCAATTATTGTGTAGTATTGTTTATTTCAATTATCTCAACGGAAAAATATCTTTTTCAAATAGGAGTATTTAAATTTATAAATAAATTACATTTCGCTAGTGTGAGATTTGTATTAAATTCAGAACACCCTTGACAAATTTTCTGAATAACAGAAAAAAAAAAAAAATTTTAAACCTCTTTTCTCAGAACAATCGTGCTTAACCTCTTTTCTCAGAACAATCGTGCTTAACCTCTTTTCTCAGAACAATCGTGCTTAACTGAAGTAGGGCAGTAACAGCTGCTGTATTACTTTACAAATGAGGCTTTCTCGCAAGCAGCTCCTTTGTCAGTCGGACTATCCCGATGCACGTCCTTTAAAGCAAGCCCATTGCGATGTTGCTATCCACAGTGTGATAGGAATAATGTTTTCATTCTGTGTAATATGAGGCACGTGTGCTCGGGACTGACAACACTCATTGGCATGCAAGACAACAGTTTAAACAGCAATATTCAAATGTAGTACGCATTTTTCCGCTACAAAACTCTGGAAAACTTCCATTATTACATTACAGCTTTCATATTTAACTTTTCACAATGACAATTATACTTTAGGTGGTTTTGCAGATAATTTTTGAAACAGTACGGTATATACGTTCAAATGTTTCAAGTTTTCTTTTTTCTTTTTGCCATATATCAATGGCTAGATAAAAGGTAATTTAAAATATTTTGAATGAACGAACTAACTACAGCAAAGTGATAAGAAATGTATGCCACGTCTGAATCTGCCGGAAGTACGTACATACTCATGCGTACCTGTCACCGGAAGTGACGTCATCAGTGCTGTCCGAATTGCAAGTATAGGCCTACAATTGAACAAAAACGTAAACTTCTCGCGGTCTTGCGGTTAAAACGTGCCGCCAGTTTGAGATCCATTTTGTAGATTGCAAATTATTTTCGACATAATTATTTTATTTAAAGACAAATATGGCGTCATCACTAATTCGAAGACATAGAATGTTGAACTTAGTAAATAATAATGGAAAGACACGCCTTAAAATAATTCTAAACAATAGATTCTTATTAGGCCCACCTGTTCAAAACCAACAGAATATAACGTAAAACAAGCAATCAAAATTGCAAACTCACATACAATCAGCATGGCAATATATTTCATGTAAGTCAAATTGAAATAATATGAATCCTTGAATTAACCCTACAAAATTTTTGCAATTAACAAGTTCTTCACCGAAATGCACCTTAGATAAAAGGAGTTGGCTGGATAATAGCTGAGGTCAAAGCAAACAATGTTGCCTTTCCGGATTTATCATGTATGGCGCCAAGGGTCTGCAAAGTTTACAAAGATGCAAGTACACTAGTATATACCTGAAGTCAGGCATGGCATTTGGCAACATTTATCAGAGGTTTTAACATCGACATTCTAATTTTTAGTAGTATTTGCAGGAAATATGCAGTGAAAAGTTTGTTGTTTGATGGTACGAGGGATAATGATAGGCATATATAATTATTTTGAATTTTCTTCGGCTTTAGCGAAAATTTCATTAAAAGACTTAATAGCTCTATTCTCACTCAAAACACTAATTTTCTCTTCCATACTGTTGAAAGCAGTCTGCCTGTGTAACTTTTACTTCGAGAGAAACTGGATGAGTGGAAGTGTTAGTGATAAAACGTCACTTCGATTTGTAAATGCCACAATAAATGTCTGATCACTAAGTGCTGTGACCAGTGCCCTTACGTTACCAGCTGTCTGCCATGCTTTCCATTTGAAAACAATTTGCAGTGTTTCTGTTACTTTGTGCAGTTGTAAATTAAACTGTTAACTTTGCAGTATGGCGTTTGATCCAGCAAGTCTAGCACAGTTTCCTTAATTGTCCTTCAAAGTATTGAAATAAGAACAGCATTTCGTTTTGAAAATGCAGCAAAAAAATAAATGGCTTTGAAAATTATTACAGCACTATTCCTGAGACACTATTCTATTCGACAAATGCGAGACAGACGGTAGTAAAGACAATAATATACATGATCGCTACTCTCTGCATTTTTGAAAACTACCACAGGGTTCTGAAGTCATTAGTGCATTTGTCTGTTGCGATTTCAATACGATCTGATATATTTATATTTAAGTACTGTATCATACTGAAAACCATGTAACGCAGTCTTACACCAATTAGTTGTATCTAATTGCTCGTAATTTTCTTGTTCGTGCTCTTCTTATAAACATTAACTTTGTGAAGATAATAATTATCCTCGTTTCCTTAAATCAATAAAAACGAAAATCGTTTCTTATAAGGTTGTTATAAACATACCCAATGTAAGAGTTGAGATATGAGTGACAAATCTGTCTTCTAACTACACGACCATCGGAGATGTAATGGATAAAGTTTTTTAAAGAAATCTAGTCTTACCTAAATTTAAATAAGGAAATTTTAAAAATAAANACGAGGGATAATGATAGGCATATATAATTATTTTGAATTTTCTTCGGCTTTAGCGAAAATTTCATTAAAAGACTTAACAGCTCTAAGGTTATATATTTCTATTCTCACTCAAAACTCTAATTTTCTCTTCCATACTGTTGAAAGCAGTCTGCCTGTGTAACTTTTACTTCGAGAGAAACTGGATGAGTGGAAGTGTTAGTGATAAAACGTCACTTCGATTTGTAAATGCCACAATAAATGTCTGATCACTAAGTGCTGTGACCAGTGCCCTTACGTTACCAGCTGTCTGCCATGCTTTCCATTTGAAAACAATTTGCAGTGTTTCTGTTACTTTGTGCAGTTGTAAATTAAACTGTTAACTTTGCAGTATGGCGTTTGATCCAGCAAGTCTAGCACAGTTTCCTTAATTGTCCTTCAAAGTATTGAAATAAGAACAGCATTTCGTTTTGAAAATGCAGCAAAAAAATAAATGGCTTTGAAAATTATTACAGCACTATTCCTGAGACACTATTCTATTCGACAAATGCGAGACAGACGGTAGTAAAGACAATAATATACATGATCGCTACTCTCTGCATTTTTGAAAACTACCACAGGGTTCTGAAGTCATTAGTGCATTTGTCTGTTGCGATTTCAATACGATCTGATATATTTATATTTAAGTACTGTATCATACTGAAAACCATGTAACGCAGTCTTACACCAATTAGTTGTATCTAATTGCTCGTAATTTTCTTGTTCGTGCTCTTCTTATAAACATTAACTTTGTGAAGATAATAATTATCCTCGTTTCCTTAAATCAATAAAAACGAAAATCGTTTCTTATAAGGTTGTTATAAACATACCCAATGTAAGAGTTGAGATATGAGTGACAAATCTGTCTTCTAACTACACGACCATCGGAGATGTAATGGATAAAGTTTTTTAAAGAAATCTAGTCTTACCTAAATTTAAATAAGGAAATTTTAAAAATAAATTTCTGATGCAGCTTTTGAACTGTCTCATATTTCAGAGAAACATCGGTATGTTTTCCACAAAAGAGGTCTTAATTGAATCGAATTCTTAAATAAGTAAATATTTTTTAACCGATCCCATGCCCTTCTTTTGTACGCTAATGAGTTTTATTCAGGAACGTAATATTTACATTATTCAAGTTGGGAATTAGTTATATATTAATAAATTAGGCTTTTTCTAAAAGTAAATTCCTAAAAGCTCAAATCAAAAAGCATAAAAAAACACATCATGTGAAAAAGACTCATCCTCAAGTGAATAGTGGCTACGTCAGTCGAGAAGAGGAATTCAGCAATTCTGTTGCATTGCTGGTGTTCAAACTGCTGTAGAGACATACATGCAGACACACATGAACATGCTTTTTTTGGTGACTTACCTGATTATATCGTCACTATTAAATGTTAAAGCTTAGTATTTTCATTCCAAATNACATGCTTTTTTTGGTGACTTACCTGATTATATCGTCACTATTAAATGTTAAAGCTTAGTATTTTCATTCCAAATTTCTAGTGAACAGAATGGCGACGTGATAAAATTTAAAATGGGTCTAAGTGAGTGCTTCTGTGTTTATAATATAAGCGTTTGCGTGTGCGTACATAAACGCACATAGTGATTAGCTTNGGTCTAAGTGAGTGCTTCTGTGTTTATAATATAAGCGTTTGCGTGTGCGTACATAAACGCACATAGTGATTAGCTTCCACATATTTATTTGCAACTGTGTAATATTTTTACTATATACATTTTAATCCCAGTACATACAGTGTAAAAAATCGTATTATTCTCGGTATCTTGATGGGAGGTGGGAGCCCCTCCCCCCCTTGACCTTCCCCAGCACTTTGTAGGTCGCCCCCTCTGCCATGCACCCTTAAATTGGCAACTGCGCAAGATACTTGTTAAATAATGAAAAAAAATTATGACTCGTTAACAAGTTAATTTGGCTCTAAAACTCCCCGCGTTGTAAATTTCGTTTCAGCTTTGACGTATCCACAATGTATGGCATGTATATTTCAAAAATTATAAATTACGTTTCGTCATTTCCCGCGAACGGCTCAAAGCTTTTCATCGCACGCAGACAATGAAACTCATGTCATATTGTACCTAGTGTATAAAAACATTTTTTTTTTCAAATATAAACTATGTTTTCTTTTTGTGGGCTAGCGAACACTTTATTTTGTTTCCAGGCCGGAGAANTTTTTTTTTTCAAATATAAACTATGTTTTCTTTTTGTGGGCTAGCGAACACTTTATTTTGTTTCCAGGCCGGAGAAAATCAATTATATTTTAACTAATATTAAATTACCCTTTCCATGTTAAAAAATATTACATCTGCCTTAGGCACTGTAAACTAGTGAACGCAATTGTGTAAATTACGCCCTTATAGGCAAATTTTGGTCTGTAGTGATCAATGATGTAACCTCTGCGTAAATGATTCGCAGTCTTTCTTGTCTAGGTCATAATTGATTCATATTACTAAAGCCGAACATATCGCCTACAGTGACAACCAAACAAGTGTTGTGTCGACTTGAGTACAACAACACCTGAAGCTATAATATTACGTAAGTTTTAAAGGGTTAGAAAAACCATTAAAACATAAAATTAATCATTAAAAAAAAATATTTGAAAAAAAATTTAGAAAATACGTATAAAGAGNGAAAAACCATTAAAACATAAAATTAATCATTAAAAAAAAATATTTGAAAAAAAATTTAGAAAATACGTATAAAGAGCAAGTGAAGAAATTTGGACGGCTCTTATCATCAAGGTATTGAGAACCGATGAGGGCGAAGTGAGGTGAGTATGGAGCAGGGCGGGAACAAAAGGGTGTGGAAAACGGGAGATCACTGAGAAAACCCGCCAACCAGCATCGTCGCCCGGCACGGAAATCCTGGAGCTATCCAAGAAAATATGATTGTTTATTCAGTTAGATAATATTTTTCCTCATTTGGAAATCAATAAAAAATATATGTTTACTAAGAATTTATTTTGGTCTCATACAAGATTAAATAGAATTTAATATTGAAATATTAATATTAGTTTACATAAAGCGAGAGAAGATTTTAGCTGAGGAATCAAGTTCATTGGATTTTAGAAGTGTTGTCTGTTTTAATCATTAACTCTTGTTTTTTAAGTTCATAGACTTACCAATGTTCTAATGCGTGCTGTGTTTCTCTTTCGTCGTCCATGGCAGGTAAGCTTCCCACGTTCGCTTCAAAAAAGAGAGAAGCGTTCTTAGCTTTGCTTTTTTTTATGTATGGCTAGGAAAACGGTGTTCCTGGAATATCCACATCGGGGTAGGCGCAGACCGGAACTTTGTAGGTCGTGCCAAATATTTAATTACATTACCTTAAGCATGGAATAAGTGTATTTACAAAGCAAGCAGAAGAGAATCGGTTCACTTGTTACGCTTACGTGTTTTACCCGGAAATAAGCACACAGCTCCATCTTTAATGCACTATGGTTACTTGGTCTTGCAGACGAACACTTTTAATTTACATAAATTAAAGTAATGCGGTAATTTTCGCAATAGTGTGAAGAAAATGTGGTGTTGATATTTATTTTAAATACTGGCGTTTCGATAGCACATGCAGGGGTATGAAAAAAATAAGCGGAGTTCCGAATAAATTTAGGGGTTATGATAAGACTCTTACGGGAACAGCTCTAGACATGGTAACCAACTGAATGACACAACATGACAGTTACTTTAAGCCTTGATCGCAGGATCATTATGACATGATCTTGAATTACGTAAATGAAAAATACTTAAAAATCTCACAAAAATCAAGGAAAAATTACACAAGGTCATTGGTATACGTATAATACTTGTTAGAAAATCTAAGAGGTAGATCAAATTCAGGGGGTTGAAACAAATTATTAAGTAACTGAATTATTATTTTTCATATGCTTAAACACAAATTCTTCCATGCACGATTTCCATACTCTTTAGTATGGTTGGCATATGTGAGTTGTAATTGCTAGGTTTGTGACATTTTTATTTTTAACGTGTAGCCGTGGACGGATGAAAGGAGTTCTATATAAAACGACACTAGACCAGGAACATGAAATGCGTATTTATTAACCGTGGCCNAACAAATTATTAAGTAACTGAATTATTATTTTTCATATGCTTAAACACAAATTCTTCCATGCACGATTTCCATACTGTTTAGTATGGTTGGCATATGTGAGTTGTAATGGCTAGGTTTGTGACATTTTTATTTTTAACGTGTAGCCANATGGTTGGCATATGTGAGTTGTAATGGCTAGGTTTGTGACATTTTTATTTTTAACGTGTAGCCATGGACGGATGAAAGGAGTTCTATATAAAACGACACTAGACCAGGAACATGAAATGCGTATTTATTAACCGTGGCCTGGCTATACCATTTATGGTGCAGTTTTCGTGTTTTTACTAAGCTTGTGCAGCTCTGACTTCGGAAGTATCTTTTGTTTAGCAATTTTATTTCTAATACGTCACCAAGCGAGGTAGCGCAGTTGCTAACTTTCGGACTCACATTTGGGAGGACCTGAGTTTGAGTCCCAGTCCGACCATTCTGATTTTAGTTTTCCTGTGGTTTCCTGAAATCACTCCATGCGGATACTGGGATGGTTCCATCCACGGCCGATTAATGTTTCTCTCTGAATAACTTGCTCTGACCTTGCTGTTGACGAGACGTGAAGCCCTACTAAATACGCCCTAAAGGAAACTGGTACACAAGCAAATTACTGTTACCAAAAAGTGTGTGTTCTTCATGCTATGACGACCCCCGACAGAGGTTCCCCCTGGCGCACCTACACGCACGTGCGAGTGGCGAGTAAGGTGGTGTAGAGGATGGCATGTACATATATGCAGTTTGCACACAAACACTTACGGAAAGATGGTTCGCCAGTGTATTTCAGCGAGGAATGTGACGTGCATATGCACTATGTGTGTAGCTAGGTACAGCTTCTCGAGAACAAAGTCAACACGAGATTGAAATATGTAATCCTTGGGCGAACATTCTGTATACAGGCGCGCTCGCTTTTTCGACAAGCTTGCTTCACGCCTGCAAGTGTCCTACACCATCAGTGGGGGGCTTAACTCGTTACGGTTTTAGAAATACCTACTCTCTTTTCATCAAATGTAATGTCTGATATGTGTACCTTGTTACAAGATTTATGCATTAAACCTAAATAATATTTATTAAAATATAATTGATTTTAAATTACGTTTGTAGGACTATCTATAATGATTATGTATAAAATAATTTATACATATTTTATATTTCTATGTATGTTTTATAAATAGGAATTATATACCTACAAATATATAGAAATGATATATAATATGTTTATGTATCGATGGCGATATCTGCGAGTTTTCCAATTATATGTGATTTCTTGTCATGAAAATATTTATGTGGGTTTTCTCAGAGTGCTCCCATATTTTTTAATTTAAAATTTATATATATATATATATATAAATTTAAAATGAATGGAAGAGTGTCTCCTGTGAGTATAAGCCGGGTTACTTAAAAGAGTAGTACAATAAATATTCGCCCAGTTATATTCTTCGTGTACCATGTGTTTTGTAAAGTGAATTCCAGAGGGCAAGTTCATACAATAGATAAATGGTTCGTGAAATGCTTCGCAAACTGGGACACATGCTTCTGGGCATCGAAGATGTTGGCAAGTGTGTCGCCGGTTCGAGTCGAGATCAGATGGTGCTACATCTAAAGCCATGGGCATGCTCACGAGTGTGCGGTATCGATGGTGATTTATACACCGTCCGTTTGTATAGCTCAAGAATTATTTGGGCAATAACCTGTCAACCAGCATCGCTCATGCACCATATACAAATGGTTGATACTCAACACTGTATGCAATGGACACGATGAATTATCTGCATACATAAATGAATATAGACACGAATTATAGGTTAGTTGTTATTCTATCGACAGAAGTTAGTCGCAGGAGTCGGTTGGCAAGAGTCAGTCGGCAGGAGTCTTGTGAGGGGTCGGTCTTGTGAGGGGTCGGCCTTGTCAGGGGTCGCTCTGGCAGTAGTAAGTTTGAAGAATGCTGGCTGGGCTTATTTTTCACTTGTCTGCTTTGAGCGTGACCATGATTTCAAGCTGAGCGTGGATCTTACATGGAAGAAACTTTTGAAGAAGTAACTGCATGGCAATGTAATTAAACTACTATATAAAATGTTTGAATCAATTGATGCAGGAGTTGTGAGGAGTCAGTGGCGGTGAGTAGTCGGTGGCTGAGAGGAGTTGGTGGCTGTGAGGAGTTGGTGGCAGTGAGGAGTTGGTGGAAATGAGGAGTTGGTGACGGTGAGGAGTTGGTGGCAGTGAGAAGTTGGTGGCTGTGAGGAGTTGGTGGCAGTGAGGAGTTGGTGGCAGTGAGAAGTTGGTGGCTGTGAGGAGTTGGTGGCAGTGAGGAGTTGGTGGCAGTAAATGGTTTCTCGGACCCAAGGGAATAAAGATTTTGCCTAGCGAAATTATACAAGTGAACAATTATGTAACCTATGTGAGTCGAGGACTATATGAGTTGTTATTTTGCCCGAAACGTAAAAAATGTATTAAAGAAGATTGAGAGGAATACAAGAAATTACTTGAACTCGTTCGTTACGAAAATAATGACTCTGAGCACAATACTGATGGAGGTGACGTATGTATTCGCCTGAAGGTCAAAAATCGTTTTGTAAAATTTATAAAATATTTAATATATTGTTTTGTTAGCCCTCTTACGTCAAGTGTTTTTTTTATAACCTAAAACGAGGAAACAGTTATATAGGCAGGGTAGTAGTTATAATATTTGAGTAAAGTCACGGGCGACTTCAACGTCTGTGCAGGTGGGTGGCTTGACAGACCGCTGTACGCCAGTCTTTGCTGCGGTTCGTGAAGGGTGAGTTAGGCCGGCCATGCACCGCTATCGCTGCAGTCGTTGGGCGGGCGATGCAGCGCGGCCCCAGGGGCTGTGGTGAATTAGCGCGCACCCAGGTGCCAGCTCCGCCTAGGCACGACCTCGATGGCGAGGCGTGCATCTACGTCACTCGTTAGTCGTCTCTGCCCCAGGACCTGCGTGCCAGCCTGAGGACGATCCACCCCCTCCTCTTCCGATCCACCGTCCTCAACTATTGCAATTGTAAAGTTGATAAGAAAGGATTATTTGCAGTTGAGGCAGCCAATTCCAAAACATCTCTTTATCCATTTTTTTTTTTTTTTTTTTCAAATAAATTTTTCTGCTTGCTGGATTCGTGACGTTCTTTTGTTTATAAATCTCTACCATTTGCTTACCAAAACGTATTTTTTTTTCCGTTTAGAATTAATAATGACAGTTATCTGCAGTTTCAGTCTCTTTCTTCTCCTGAAACTTTATACAAAATGGCGGTTGAAGAATGTACCCCTTAATTCAGAAGCAAAACTACCTCTTTGCTAAAATGGCTTCAGTGTTTCTTTAACCCTCCACTTTCGTAATGTCTCTTTGTGCAACGTTTACTATTTCAAAGTATTTCTTCTCCTACACGTACATTTCCAAAACGACTCTTCTACGTAATGTTACAAATCATCCCTCGTTTAAACAATGTTTTTCTCGATTAAGCAAACTCTCATACGTTTTTGTTTAATTATCCACACGTTTTGCTAAATGGAAAAAAGACGTTTTAGAATTGGCTACCACAGCTAACCACTGTGCTATAGACAAACAATGGCACGGAAAGAACTATATAGCATAACTTTAATCGACTTATTTAAATTTTTCTTGAAAACAGCTTTTTAGGGCCAAGTTTATTAACATTTTAATACCCTTAGAACAGCATCTGTAAATTTGCCATAAAACCCGATATAAGTTATTATCGTAATAATTTAAAAAATATACGGTTTTATCTTATAGAAAGTTACATATTTTAAAAAAAATTTTATTCCCTTTGCAACAGGGAATTATTATTTTGCGCATCACAGAAATTCTGCTGAAACATACATAAACAAAAAATTACTAGTATCTGTTTTCATTTCTTATTCGTAATAACCAGACGTGCTGTGAAAACCTTCAATTTACCTAAAATCACACATTATTCTTGGGAAAAGTTTCTTTCATTAAGGACGTTGTAAATGTATGGCTTGAAATATTATGTACGTTCATAATTAATTTAGTAGTTGTCTAATTAATGTGACATACTGTTTTTTAAATTGACATTTTATATGGACACACGGTGTTTCATGAAAGAGTGAATTTGAGTACATACCGAATTCTAAGCATTTCTGTTGTTCTAAAGGTCAGGTATCATACATAAAAATTGTTAAAAAAATATTAGTTGCTGTATTTACCCCATATTTTCTCCTGCTGTTCATACCCCGCCTCTCTCCACTGCAAGGTGAAGTCTGAATCCGAAAATGCCGTTCGGAGACAATTTAACATTTTAAATTTAGATTATTTTTTTTCATTTCGAAATAATTGTTATCTAGTTTCCTTTGAGAGTAAAGGATTACAAGAATACATTTGTGTTTGTGTCCGTATTAAATTAATTGTGTGTGTCCAAAAAACGTTTAAATTTCTGCAACTTATTTAATAAAACTTGGTACACTGCCGTCGCTCGTCATCAGATCAATGCATGTGCTGTGAAACGTACGTCTAACGTCCAACGACGTGTAGTCACTTCACCAGAGCACCGCATCTCTATCATGAGCATCTCTGCGATCCCGACGATCATTTTGGGGTCTACTATTAACAGCTCTAAATTATCGCCTTCGTTTTCAGTAGTGTCAGAGGAGAGAAATATTAAATGTTACTCACCGGAGACGTATAAAGACGAATCATACTCTTCTAGCATTCTTTGCTTACCACGAATCGTTTACGGCTAACGCTTAAGGGGAAAAAACACGATACTTTCTTAGTTTGAGTTTTTTGGTTGATGAAAACATTATTTCTCGGGAACTATTCAACTTACTTTAATAAAATTTGTTACACATTAATTACTGTGAAAGACGCTTAAATCTTCAAATCTTAATTGGATGCTGATGTAGTAGATTATTTTTTCTAAACAGTGGCTTTACTATTTCCATACGCTGATTCAAATCAAACCTGAAATACTTGCAGTAAATAACAAAGAAATGAATTCAATTTTTAGTTACTTCCTTTGCATGCCGTTTAGGGAAGTATTGTTTCATGCGAATTAAGGCTTTTATACTATAATTCGGGAACAGTTCAATTAATTAAATACAACCAGACTTGTTTAAAGAACTGCTTAAGATGCTTTTAATATTTCAAGTATTTTAACTGGTCACACAAATAATTTTGAAACTACAGACTTTAATATATATTCATCATTACATATTTTCGGAAATGTAAGATAGATTTAAACACAGCCTATAACGCAAATATTATCCAAAACAAAAGTTGAATTGCATATAGTATTATTTTAACACATTTTGCTATATAGAACAAGATAAATTTTATGTTTATGTATTACTTTTTAGAGATACTGGATTTTTCACTGCAAGAATTATATTCCGATGGTGCAATGGAACAAGACATGTAAGTCCGGTTTTGTTAACAGAGCTCTCGGTTTTTAGAAATTGGAGGGGCTTTAGCATTGCTTTATTTGATTAATTAAAAAATATATATATCCTGCTAACTGAACACCCGAGAATTTACTTGAAAATTTGAGTGTAAGAGATGGTGGGCTCATTAGTTGTGACAGTGTCTTCTCATTTTTAGTCTATTTTCCGATTGAAAGATAGGCTTATGCACCGAATGTCTGTCTTGAATGTTTTTCCTACCCAAATAACTTTTAAACACAACGTTACTTCACCAAACTAGGTACATATTTAGTATTTAGTAAGGACATCTGTCGTTTGTAGTTTTCGATCACGCCGGGTACTTATTTTCAAAATGGGGCCGATTTTTTTTAAATTTATGGCACTGTTTTATTGGAAAACATCCTGCCAATTTAAACCAATTTTGATACATTAGCAGTGCATGATATTCGCATTAAATTTAAAAAGTGAGAAAATTATTGATCCACCATTTTGGAAGATAGTGTGAATTGAAAAAAATAAGCTTTTCCGTTATATCTCGAGAACAAATTAATCTATTTAAACTAAATTTGGCACGTTAAGAGAGCATGATGTGAGAATTGAATTATTATCTAATAATGAAATTGATCCGCCATTCTGTAAAATAGTTACATCACGGTAACTACTTAACCGATTCCTGCTAAAATGGGCTTATACGTAATAGCCTAAAGGCCACGCTCAGGCATGCAATTTAAATGTATAAAGCATTTATTTTCAGAACGGTGGCAATATAAAGTTTTAGGTTTATTTGCAATATCTAACACGCCGTTTGACCAATTCCAACTAAACTTTTTATGCTAATAATTATCTATTACAAACATCAAATGTGCCTACGTAGATCCTCTTTTGTTTGCCATTTTGTAAGATAATGCCACATGAATAAATTATGTTTTGTCTTATCTCGGTAAACTATAAACCAATTACTACCAAATTTGGCAGAGTAGTACAACTAGAGTAAGCTATGTAAATAAAAGGGCCAGACATTTTTTTTTTAAAGCGGTCATATATAAACATTTTAGCGTAATATACTATTCAACGAAACAATGTAACCAATTTAAACTTGACTTTGTGCACTGGCAGTATCTATGCAAACAAGGAATCAGCTGATACATTAACTCATTTGTCCACCTTTTTTGGAGGATAGCCCCACATGAAAGATGAAGCATTTTTTGTCCTACCTCGGGGAATAAAATTAACTGATATCCACACAATTCAGGCAACAAGTTACTCTCTTGTAGTTCATCTAAATTTATATAAATTAAGGATGTATTTACATATTTTTAAAACAACAGCAATGTAAATATTTTTGACTAGCATGCCAAACAATTTCAACTGACTTTTATATGTAGCATTATCTATCACAAACTAGAATGTGCCAATACATAACCATTTTGTTCTCCAGTAATGACGATAGCGTCACGTGAGAAAATGGAGCTTTTATGTTATATGTCCGGGATCAATCAACGAATTTCTACCAAGTAGTGCATTTGGTTTTATTTACAGTATGGCTGCCATATAAAAATGTTAGTTCAGTTTGCAATTCCTGCTAAACAATTTAACGGATTTCAATTAAACGTTGTATGCTGAGCGTATCAATTCGAAGCACAAAATACGCTTATTAAGATCAGAGTTTCCGAAACTTTTATTTTTCCGTGACCCCGTTATTTTTAAGCTTTTCCTTCACGGCCCACTAAAAACTTTTTTGTGGATTCTGGTGCATGAGCGCCATAAAACATGTTTATATGTCTATTACAGTTTAATATTTTAACAAAGAAGCGTTAACAAATGTCGTACAAAAATGATAAGCAAATTAAAACCAAACAGTTTATTAATGAGAAGTGTGCAGTTATTTCTTAACTAGAAATTAACATTTGGAGGAAAATATGTTAACTTTATTCTTAGATCCGGTTCGACTTCCAATCAGTTCCTATATTTATTTTTTAGGAAAACCAGTGTTGAAAACCCTGCTTCACACCTATATGTCGTAACAAAAGACTGCTAAAACTGAGCACTCCTGACGGCAAGACAGCCAAAAATCCATCAATGGTATGTTGCCAAATGTGTCCTTGAGTGCCGTGTCACATGACAGTTCAATTATAGACTCAATATCTGAATCCGGAATNTTAGAGGCCGCACATATGCATACACATGTTCGCATGTCACTTTTCACTCGGCTTAAGTCACGTAGCTGTGTGAATGGATTTGGGGGGGGGGGGATATTTCTTAATATTTGTCTCCAGTGCTAGCAGATGTTCTTTGATAGCAGCTGAAATCTCATTCGGCAATAAACTCATGCTATGGTTTTGTTTGTAGTTCTGTTAGCTTTGTAATGGTTTTGTAATTTCCTGCTTCCGCGCGACTCGATCACAAATTGGTTTTTTTGTTGCAGCTTCCACCTTCTCTTGCACTTTAAATACAGTTACATTGCTGCCTTGTAATGTCTGATTCAAATTGTTAAAGAAATCAAAAATATCACAAAGATAAACTACATTTATTAACCAATTGAAATCATGGAAACTGTCTTTGAAATGAAATATTAAGTCTCTAGCTGTTGCGGGNGCTGCCTTGTAATGTCTGATTCAAATTGTTAAAGAAATCAAAAATATCACAAAGATAAACTACATTTATTAACCAATTGAAATCATGGAAATGTTGTTCTAAGAAAATTAAAACTTCTTCCCTCAGTACAAGGGGTCTTCTTAAAACATTCCCTCTTGACAGCCATCGCACTTCGCAGTGTAAAAGATGCTCACGTTCACTTCCCATTTCTTTGCATAAAGCAGAGAATATTCTTGAGTTCAGTGGACGAGATTTTATAAAATGTATCTATTTCACACACTCTTGCATAGTTGCAGTTAAAAGTAATGGCATTCTTTTGATTGCCAATGCCTCTCTGCGGATGCTGCAATGCTCCCATACACAGTCTGGTGCTACAGCTTTGATCCTCGGAAAAATTTCAGTACGAATGCCTGCCATAGCGCGTGCTCCATCGTTTCTTAGTCCTACTTATTTCTTCCATTCAATGTCATTGACCTTCATGTAACTATCAATCAAACTAAATATTTCATCAGCTGTTGTTCTTGTTGCCAGAGGTTTACGAAAGAGAAATTCTTCGTGTATGTAATGTCAAAATCGTTTCATACAAAACACATTAGATTAGCATTATCCGATATGTCTGTACTTTCATCAACTTGCAAGGAAAAAAAGTTTCTCTCTTTTAAGTGACCCACAACAGTTTCCTCGATGTTGTCTGCCATCTCCACTATCCTACGCTTCACTGTGTTATTTGATAGAGCCAGCAAATTTACTTGGTTCTCCTGTTTTTTATCACATATCTGAGCTGCTACTATTTTCATTGCTGGAACTATTAATTTCTCGGCAATTGTGTGAGAATAACTGGTTTCAGTAATTAATTTTAAGAATTCATAAGATGCCATTACAAGGTTTTCAGATTGTGTACTCTCAGAAAAATTCGAAGACATGTTTTTTTCGTAACCATTAATTCTCTCTTTTTATTAATGCAGAAATCTATTGACTTCTCGCTGTATTCCGGGCGTTTTAATTCCAAGTACATCTTCAACTTTGAAGGTTTCATAGACTCGTTTGAAAGTGCTGCATAACAAATAACGCATAATTGTTTGTCATCAGCACACTTGATGAATGGAAATTGTAAATAATCTTCAGAATATTGTCGAGTCCATGACTCCTTCTTCTTTTTTGTGAGATTAGAAGACTGCGCNGAAATTGTAAATAATCTTCAGAATATTGTCGAGTCCATGACTCCTTCTTCTTTTTTGTGAGATTAGAAGACTGCGCATCGTGCAGCCATTTGTTAGTACCACTCGTACCTGGCTCCGGCTGGACATTACTTGACTGTCTGTTTGTGCCACTCTCAGAACCCGTACTTTGTTTTATTACCCACTTGTCCATCGTCAAATGAAACGTAATCAGTATACACAAAACATACGCACTCTTTGTCTTGATACTAAGATCAAACTGACTGAAAGAACGAACAACGAGCGGGCGGAGTGGGTCGAGTGCGGGCGCGGGTGGGTGAAACAAATGGTTACATTTTTTTCCCGCTTGAATAACAATACGTAAAACGGTAAAGTGACGCGACCCAGCATTTTGTTTTCGTGGCCCGGTACTGGGTCACGACCCACCATCTGGGATAATATTTTGTCTCCTATTTGTACGATAGTGCCAGGTTATAAAATGCAACATTTATGACATATCTCGGGAACCAATCGTCGAATTTCTACCAAATTTTCTTTACAAATAGTACTACAGTATCCAATGTAAACTTGCATAATGTAAATGGGTCGGATATATTTATTTTTCAAAATGGCGAAATATATATTATTTATATAAGTTTATCATATCTATTTAATACTTTGACAAATGTCAACCAAACATTTTATGCTGACAGTATCTACTAGAAGCATCAGATATACATGTACAGAGACTTTTTAAGGCGTTTTTGTAAGATTGCGCCAAATAAGAAACTGAAGATATTGTGCTATATCTCGGGAACCAATCAACCTTTTCCCACCAAATTCTGCACGAAAGTGGTGCTATGGTAGACCATTCAAAGTTACATGATTTAAGTGACACACAAACGTTAAATTGTTTTCAAATGATGTCCGTGTAAACATTTGAAGTTGGTAAACACAGTCTACTAAAACTTAGTCTGATTACTACCGATGTTGATGTTCCAAATCCTATCTCCGTAATGTTGGATGCACGCCAGATTAAGGTGTGAGGGGTTATGTGTTAGAGTTCCACGTAAGGCACGTGCGTATTTGTAATTCTTTCACTAGTATTGCATTTGTTTCTGACTGCATCTCTAATGATATCACTATCAAAGAGACGTCAATATCCACCTACCATCTAACCTTTTAAGAATTTTATGAAAATTATTTACATCCAAGTAGAGAAAATTAGGCTCATTAGTTATATCGATTACTTGTAGATAATATTTGAATAAAATCATAAAATGCAGTTAAAGTTCTTAATTCTGCTTTGAATTCCTAGTCTGCTAGTTCGTGGAAAACCATTTTTTTTTCTGAGAATTCCTTTTGATGGTTATGAATTGAATCTCTCTACACTCCTAAGGTAATGGGAACAGCTGTCGGAATTGTCAGTCCTGTATATTTTATTACATCGGTTAATTTTACTGGCACATAAATTTTAGCAAACCATGATCAGGATTATTTTATTCTGCTATTTCGAACAAATTGAATTTTTTTATTAATACTAACCTAATTTATTTACTGTAAATCAAGCCGTTTTACAATTTTAAATATTTACACGCTAGTTTGTCGGTTGNAATACTAACCTAATTTATTTACTGTAAATCAAGCCGTTTTACAATTTTAAATATTTACACGCTAGTTTGTCGGTTGTATGTTAGCTAAGAGGATTACATTTAAAAACTATTAACAGAATTATAATTTTTGGTTTGCCGAAACATTGAACTTTCACAAGGTATACAGGCTGATACACTATATATCCTCAGCACACGTGTCACATACGATAATCAGATTGCTCATATCTTCAACAATGCTAGTGAGATATCTTAGAAACTTTGATATGAGGTGAAGTTTCCTCTCATTGAAAAATGTATAGTCTATTGAAAGAGTCATTACTCAACAAACCCTGCTGAATACTTTCACAGGATTGTGTTTATTCATACTCTGGAGCATACACTGAAAAATCTAAAACAGATTCTATCAAGAAACTCATTAGCTTCACAGCACGTTGTCGTATTTAATCAACTTTCACAAACAGTCAATTTCATGTAAATAAAATTGTATCTAAGCACAGCTCTTTTCTTGGGCTTAATAACAACCTTAGTGATGGGTTTCCTTGTAGAAGCCTAAGAGGAGCAGGAAAGAGGAGAATTACTCTATCGACTGTACTGATGTTCGTACTCCATTTGAATAGCTGTGTTTAAGCATTCAATATCTCCTTCAAATATTTGTCAGTGGAGGGAACTTTCAAACTTTGAGAATACAAAATAATAATCTGCAATCCATCACAAGCAAAAACCCGATCCAATGGACTTGCTTTATTTCACTTTCATATAGTTGTTTAAATATAAATAAAATATCACTCATCGTTTTGCTACGAAGAAGACCACCATAATAGAATGTATTTGCTAAAAAATTCTGGTCTTAATAAATTGTAATACACCTCTATTTTATATGCATATATATATATATATATGTGTGTGTGTGTGTGTGTGTGTGTGTGTGTGTGTGATTTTTCATTTTTTATGTTAGTTTCCTATGTGTGCAATTTACTTTTACTCAAATTTATTTCCATTTGTATTTTTTTTTCGGAAGAAATAATCCGAATACTAAAACCTTATTCTTTATTGTTACTACCTAAAATGGAAATATTTGTGCTCTGCAACCATACCAAATATTTACAGATAATTTGGCAGTAAAGAAATAAAAAATGTTCTATGACGTGGTGTTGTTTTGTGATTTGTGAACGCAATGTTTAAATTTATGTCCAGTGAGGTTAGCATTTATTAATTTGTTCACCTTATGGTAAGAATTTGTATATAAGTGACACATTTACATGTCTAAAGATTCAATTACTTCATTTGGGCAGCGCGTGTATAAAGTGATCACGAAAATGGCAATGTTAAATTTACACATAGCGGACGCACACATTACAATCATTGAAGCAGCGTTTCAGGGGCACGATGCAACACGCAATAACTCTATTTGCTTCAAGCATAATTTTGTTAGGTTTCCAGCAATACTGTAATACAAATTAGGAAATTACGTTTCCGCCTTATTAAAGGCACAATATTTCTTGTTCGAAATGCTTTCCCCAAAATAATATATAAATAATGGTTTTATCATAGTATATATAAACGTACTTCATCGTCACATGTAATAACAGAAATCACCATAGTATTCTCAAAATAAAATATTTCGTGGAAATTGGTCAGACTTCAACAATCTCCTGTGAATAATCTTTAAACAACACATTCACAAAGCATGTGAGTATTCTATTGTGATCATAATAGAAATAATGATCAAAGAATGTGAACGTCAAGATACTGTTTCTTAGACATAAGTAGTTTTTATCCTGGTTCGGGGAGTAGCTTGCTGAACTGGGCGTGATGACCCGGAACATTTAGCAAGGACAGAGGTTGAGGAAGAGGGTCGGCGGATGGCGACCCCAGGAAGAACTGGCCGCTAGTTGACGAAAAGTAAGGCAAGTGAACTGCACTGTTAATAGCAACTATAATGTGCAGGCGGGTGCGGGACATACGTTTTATTTTTGTTCCTGTAAAGGCGTGTTTGGTATCGTGCAAAATAAAAATAGCTACCTATATCTTTTGGCACGACGAAAGAAAAATATAGAGAGAAATATACGATCGTGCAGTGAGAGGCAACGCTGGGAGAAAATTCTCTGCAATTTATACATCATCGTACTTCTTAGTCAGGCTGGTATGACGAATAATTTACGCAACAAGTAATTCGCAACTTGGCATGCGTATTTAACACCCATCAAGTTTGTCTGAAATGAATTTTCATAAAAGAAACTTTTCAATTTCTAACTTTCACGTGAAACTAAAATGTAAACGATGTTAATCGCCCAGTTCGTCCAACAGGCACAACACAATATGCTGAAATATATTTACGCCTACAAGTATAAACACAGATCTATCAAAACTTTGTTAATTAATGACCTAAGATGGTTAAAATGATAATGTATGCAAACTTAATTCAGTAAGTTTGTGTTTTTAGGCAGGAAGAAAATAAGCACTCGGCCTCTGCGGTACCCCATGTCGCCAATTTCGCAAACATGCAAGTCGCAACCGTCCTGCCACATCATTTGAAGTGATTTTTTCGATGAAGCTCAGAGTAAACAAATTAACCTTACATACAGCTTGTTTGGATATATAAACAGATTGAAATTATTATTTACTCCAGTGAAATTTGCACGAACAATATGTCCCATTTGGAAATCTGACATGTCTCCTATTTTACGGCATTTCAATACCACTGTTTACCCACAATACAATGTAAAACATTGGAACTGGCTCTACATAATACAACCTAGAACGAAACAACTAAGATATATTCAGAAGTAATGTTTATTTTCAAGACTGTGAACATAAACACGTTTATTATTATAGCTTGTCCAGTATTTTTACTATTTTGTTTACTCACAATATATTATCACTGAAAACTGAGAAAGTAGTAAATAATCACTGGCGATCTGGAAGTTCTGAAAAATTAAGGTGAACCACACATGTCACAATAGTTGTTTCCCAAGAATTAACATCAAAATAACAGTTGCAGGGCTGTTAAAGAAATAAGTATCGACAGATATGTACAAAAATCAAATTGAAATTGGCTCGGTAGTTGTCTGCATTATTTACATCATCAATGAAATGCAAGAAAAATTATATTTTCTATCACAAAGGAAAATAAATAAAATATGAATATATATACACATATTACTGACAAGCTAAAGGTAAAGTGAAAACTAGCATCTGCGAAGAGTATGCATTTTCGGCAGGTATGCAGTTGCAGTAAAATAATTTAATTTTCAGTGCTTTCAAATATTTATGGGCGGGTTTATCTTATCGTAAATTGTTTTTTTGTTTGTTTTGTTTTTCTATTTTCTAACGTTTCCGATTTATGAACACAGCTCTTTTAAAAATAAACCGGCTCGTACATTTGTGTATAAGCTTCTTCTTTCGGAATGTTCAGACCCAATGACAAAACCCTTCCTATGTTACAAACAGGTTAACGCAGTGGTTAGGGAACTCGTCTCCAACAAAGGCGAACTGGGTACGATTCCCGGTGGGGTCGCTCCCGGATTATCACACTAGGTAATCGTGCCGAACGATGCCGCTGGTCGGCAGGTTTCCTCGGGGATCTACCATTTCTCCCACCTTTGCATTCCGGCGCTGGCTGAAGATCACCTCGCTTCACTCTCATTGGCTCTCAAGAGCAGCCCAAACCTCTCCTCTCCTCACCACTTCACTCCTGTCCAATTCACGTGTTTGTTACTACAATTTAAGTAAAATATTTTAGTTTAATTTTTATAGTATAAAACGATTGCTAACTGAGCTGAACAATTAATATGGTATAATTACGTTCAAGCAAATAAATACTATAAATTATGAGTTGTTAAAGGAAGTGTTAGTAACACTGTAAACGTACAATATTTGACAATTTGCATAGTGCGTTTGTAAGAATTGTATATGCAAAAAAAATTCCCCACATTTTAAACTTTGCAGTTACGATCTTCACAGTGATGATGAATCAATGCTTGTGTATATATTGTAGAGTGACAGTATGCATCTGTCTTTCGCTGGACTCAGCTCAAATTCCTTTGCACCGTAATATAAGCCGGTACACATACTATCACTCTATGGAACTCGGATTGAGGAATCCAGAGTTGCAACTCCAGGTACGAACATGCCAATTACAAATTGGGCTCCCCCAGGTACCAAACAGGTAGCACCGTATTTCACGACAGGGGAGCTAACCTAACACGATAGAGGACTTATGGGATCATCTGAAAATGTAAGTTGATGACATCCAGACCATCCCCACATACTTGCCCAACTAGAGGAAGCCCTACGAGAGGAGTAGCAACGCATTCCACTAATGCGTATCCGAAGGCTGGTTAGGAGTATGTCAAGATTCTGTGCTGCAGTGATGCAGGCAAGAGGTGACAACACAGCTTATTGTCAGTCCAGAGGAGTGCACAGTTATCAAATCCTGTTTTCAGTTTGATCAAGATCCATTTCTGTTTTACACATCATTACATAAATTTATCGATGAGAGAAGAAGTGTTCCTTTACAAATGCTGTATGGTTTTCAGTTTCCGGAAACCTTGAGAAGTTTGTATATTTTTAGTGTCAGCAGAGTAGTGCCGAATAGATAAAATATATCCATAAATAGTCGTGGCAATTTTTTGTTTTGAGTTATATGTATATGTATATATCGGGAAACCCAATGTCATCAAACTCTTCCTCCTCGAGTGTTCACCCAGTGTTTCCATCGAAATCTCATGTTTACTTTATCGTTAAAAAAACCGCTCAGTTCTGTGCACAAAGACGAAAACAAACATACAGTATTTCCAGGCTGTGAGCTTTGCCAAAGTGCCACTTTTTAAAATAAGACGTAAAGAGTTGAGTGTAACCATGCTGATCCGCTTGTCACTTCTTTGAGAAGTATAGTGCCTGACATAGAGATTACGTAAAAGTATTCTTCAAAAATAAATTAATTTGTTAGGACTATGCTGTCTGTAAGTGCAGGCTGTACAATTAATATAAAGGTTTACTTTTGCGTAAGTTCGCCAGGTAAACTAACCTTGGGTTTTCGTCTACGCATACCACTAATTTATAAACATAACGACAAACGAGTGATAGTGACACGACCGTTATGCATTTGCACTTACGTCACCTCTGTATAAACACAGCAAACATACTGACTGCTCAAACATATCCGAAGCTGATGAACATACACTAAACCATCCTACGAGAAGATTTAATATTATTTTATATAAGTTAATTAGAGATAGGGTATATGTAAATGAATTGTAGATACATGTTCGTATTGTACATAGTAGAAAGTCCATTGAAATAGTGAAATAGGTCATATACTAGGTGTCAGGTCGTGAACTGGTCGGCCTAACGACTTGATTTCAAGTTTCTCTGCGGAATATTTTTTTTTTGCACGAACGGTGTATCCAAGAGCGCATCCACTGACTTCATTATAAAATAAAACTTTCACATAATACACACGAAATCCTGAAACATTGTAAACAGAATGTAAGTTGGCCAGAAACTGGTCAAGCCACCTAAAAAATTGTTTCGGTGGTGCGTGGTATCTGTGTTGCGCGGAATTTCGAAGCCTCCGTCTGCTGAAAATGCGAAAAATAATTAATGTAACAAGCTTACATAACTAATGCACTTTTAAGTGTTTTTTTTTTTGCTGTTAGTGTCCCTGGTATATTCTTGCAGAATAATCAGAGGGCAGCCTTACACACTCCACTATAAGAGCATAAACGAAAACAATAGGACACACATAAAAACACCACTCTTTGGTTCTAAAGTGAGGACACGTTTCACCCTGATGTGCAGCCCCAAACTTCTGAGCCACAGATGAGGATTTCTGCTAGATTCAATGAGAATGAGCGGGAAATATCGCGGTGGCATTCAGGCATGGATCAAGGACGATCGCCCTCCTCCCCCCGAAAGCACCAAAGAGGAAGGAAAATAATTAAAACGACATAACCGATATAATAATTTGTCAATCACTTAAAAGAATGCAGCATATTCCACGCAACACTGATGTAAGTGAAGTGGATGTGGAGAAATCAGCCGGCTGCTTATTTTTATTTTCTAATTAATTCTGTAGATTCTTAGTGAGTACAAAGACTTAAGGATCTGAAACTATTCAAAATGAAAATAGTTTCGCTATATTGTCTGACAGCTGTGATACTGGTTGTGGTGATCTTTCTCGCAGACTGTGATGATTGTTCTTAGTTTGTGTGCTTTTTGTGAAACATTTTTACGAAATAATAAATACTGAACTGTTTCTACAAATGTGACTGAGTTTTATGTTGTCAAGCTAGTACACGCGGGGATTTTTCGTGACAAAAAGGTCTGACCTTGTACTCATACTCTATTCTACATAGACTTACTTGCTGACGCTCGCACTAGACGCTCGCTTCATGCGCGGTCGGCTCTGTGTGGGTGGGGAGGACCCACCTCGACCCTCCTCGCCCTCCCAGGCAGACCCTCTCACTGCCACCTCGCTCGTCCGCCAGCCAGGAGAACGATTGACAGCGGTGACCTGGCTGGCGTCACAGCCTCTACTCCGTCCCCCCCCCCCGATGAGTCATCGACTTTCTAGGATGCGCAAGAATATTTTGAGAACTAGGATCCTCGGCGCATCTCGGCATTTTGAGAAATTTCTTGGCTTCTGTGACGACACTATAAATGTCGCCGAGTCTGTAGGGTTGGGAGAGACAACCCTGCTCAGTCATGTTGAATGCTCCCAATTTTGATCATCAAACCCCACCGAAGGCGTGTAGGGATTGTCGTGATACTCACCCTATTCCCCAACAGTCTTAGCTACTAATATGCATGCCGAAGGGCCCACAGAACTGCATAGGGGCTCACGCTGGAGTAGCGGAATTTGGGGGCTCGTCAGAAAAAAAAATTGGATCGGGAGTCTGTTGGTAGAAGTATTTTGCTGAATGCAGTAACCAAGCTAAGTCGAGTGCGGAGAGGAACGGAAGACGACGGGAGATTGCGAGACGATGGTGGACGAGGTGTTTGTAGGGCGAATGGACGAGAGGGCGTGAAATCTGACGAACGAAGGTTACTGTGCTTTATAGTGCTCGGAGAACTCTCGAACATTGTGGACTGGCGGGACCTGGACAAAACTGAGGTGGGACTGTATGAACATGGGATACGGATTTAATTGTTAATATTGGAACTGTCAAATGTGGGCACATTACATATAAAGTGATTTATTATGTTTTGATACACTGTCTATTATAACACATTTTTATTATTTAATAACATTAATTTCTGTGAGGTAATTGTAAGCTGTACTGATTGAATTTATTAATTGTAAATAGCAAGAGATATCAATTTATTTAAAGATATTGAAACCATTTTTTCTTCTTTGTAATTCTTTTAAATAAATAAGGAAATTAAATTAAACTCTTTTATGTAATTACAACCTCCATCTCTTAACGAACCTGGATTAGTCCACTAACTTTTCAGAAATTCTAGCAATTTTTTCTGGTGGCATAAGTACAGAACTGATAATTCACTGTTTGTTTCACCATGTTTACCTCACACTCGAGCAAAATGTCTCTATATGTTATGTATTTGTGTGCGTATTTTGTTAACATTGTGTGATAAATTTATCTCAGATTATAGAAATACTGTAAGTTGCAAATTTTTTAATCAAGAAAACTTACTCATGGTATCAAAATTTGTTTTGATTTTCTTTGCAACAAAATAATAAGGTATAATTTCTTGACTCTGTTTGGTTGAAAAAATATTGGCCAACTCATCACGAAATTTATACTAGGTCATCCCTGATTTTTAGTCATATTTGTTACAAAACTATTAGGCCCCTCGACAGTGAAAATAATAAGTTTATGTATTTCTGACCCGGACAAAATTAATTCCATCTGAGTTGTATCCTCAACGCAAAATATATGGACACGGGTTTACAGGACTGCTTTTACTGATCTTTTACCATGACATAAAATTAGATTTTAAATAAAGTCATTGACTTGTATGCCGAGATACACCACAGGTGATAAACTTTTCCATGTGAGGCATGTTGTAAAATTAACGTGTCGATTACTTCAGAAAATTGTGATAATCAATGAGAATATTGAAATGAAAATATTCACATTCAACGTGTTTCATTTACTGCATTTACAGTTCAGTGTGCCACTCAGTAAGACACGAGAGATGATATACAATTGATCTAGCTAACACGAGTGGAAAGAGAGGCCGCGGAGTTGTACTGGTCAGAATTTTTATCACCTCTCACCACAGTAATCTGGGCTGATTCCTTTGTGTCCACTCCCGAGTTTCTCATGTGGGAAACGTGGTGGACGTTGCTGGTTTTATCGGGGTACTCTCCATATTGTCGCTGCTTCATATTCATCTCAATTCACCCTAATCAGCGCTGAAGATCTCAGTCGGTAACCGCCGCCCATATCTCACACTATCACAATGAGTTAAAAAATATCTTGGGGAAATATCTGACGTTAATGCGTCTTTAAAATCAGACCAACACATGGGGGACCAGGACGGGAACGGCGATGTTATGTTTGCAGGGTGATCTATTCCGACACTATAACTAAGTGGTCCTAGTGACTAATAACACGATTGAGATAAATGCGGTCTTTTTCGATCGGGTATACGACTACACAGCGAGCATCGCAGGTGGAGGCCCACGGTGACTGGCGGTCATTTTGGGCGTGGGCGAAAATTTCCGGGTAGTGCATATCGTGACTCCGATGTGCCAGTATGCTGATTTTGCTTCCAAAAAATGTATTGTCTATGCCTGTCAATTAAAAACATAAACGCAAAGTATCGATTTCGTAACTTTAATTTTGTTTCCATATCCCAAAGAAAATATTACCACCGAACACAAACTTATTCACGTAAAACACACGGCCGTGTTCCCTACATTGCCATGCCCATATACTTTTCTTTGAGACGAACACCTCCCCCCCCCCACCCGAAGAAAATTACCTCTGGATCCGTGCCTAGTGGCATTACTGCCATATTGCTAGTGATGTTAGAAACTGCAGCAACTATTTTCTGTTTTCGTTCCTTGAGGTTTTAGCATCATATATAAAAATCACTATGAGAGTCATAAGTGATGAGTAGAGGAGGTATAGCAAGGGGCGGTCACCCCTCTACTTATTGCTAGTAGGGGCGTGGCCACAGACGACTTAGACATGGCGTGGCCCTTCACTTCTTCCTAAGGTGGGCGGCCACTAGTCTATTTAGTAAAACGTACACCTCTTGCCTCATTCATAAAAATAATAATGGTATTTTAATGTGATCTTTAATTTGATTTTGTATAAATTATAATACGCATTTAATTCAGAATGTTTAGTTTTTTAGCACGCTTTTATGGTTCGCATTATCTTTGCAAGCAAAAATTCGGGATTGTATTATCTTAAATACTTGTAATTCGTGTTGTTTAAAACCTTTGCATATATGAAAATAAGTATTGCATTCGTGCACAATTTCTCGCACAAACTTACGAGTAAAAATATACAGATATAAAATTTTGTCTTAGCTCACTCAAATATCGCTNATATTAAATTTTGTCTTAGCTCACTCAAATATCGCTGTGGTCATAATTTGATATAGCCCAGATATTAATCTAACCAAAATCGTGATCTTCTTGCCATCCCTGTCGTTTGCGATGTTTGCGGTTGCACAACTGACACCTCCTTGACGCCAAAAATCGCTCCTGTCACTCCTGTACATACTTCTAACGGCCGCGGCGAACTAGTGGGTCTTTGCAGCTGAAAATGTGTGCTGAGGCACGATTATCATTTACTTTTCTGCTTATCGGGACCCGCTTCACGTTTTGGAAACAATAAACGGGGTGTAAGTTACCATGGCACGAAGTGTAGGGGTCACATGCCTGTCAGAATATCGCAAACTCCACATTAACTATTAGATTTTGCATTCACGTTGTAAGATAACCAAATTTTTTTTTTTAATTTAATGCTCGTAACGTGGTCACCAATAACAATAGGTTATAGATGTGCGCCAGTCAAACTGAATTCTCTGGAAATTAAAAATTATGCAGTGGTACAAATTTGCCATTTTTTAGATATTAATATAACAGTGCTGTCAACATAAAATAAAACGGAGACAATTGTATCGCTTATCGCCCATTAGTTGAACTATAATACTTATTTACACTCGGTACTTTATTTGTAATTCCGCATTCCCTTGCCCCCCTAACAACTACACAGGGAAACCACTAAGCGTTATGTGTAGGGCTGGTTGCCTATTTACAGGCGTCACACTTTCTGCGGTTGACACAAACAACGCCATATCTGGAGGCAGAATAACACCATTTTTGTTCCATTCAACTTTAAGGTATTTTTGCTTTTTGACTGCAGTATACACTTTAATGAGAAATTACTCATTTATTGCAACATTTCACGCTGTTATCGCTGTCCTTGTTTCGCCGTGCCCAGTCGTCAAATGACCTAAACCTTTGAAAAGAACGTCAAGGAACATATTTGTTTACTGCAGAACAACAGAAACCCCGTCAAAATAAATTAATTACGCGTCATCAAAAAAAAATTAGGAGGCAAAAAAATAAAATATTTTAATTTATAAACTTTTCTATATAGGCTAATAAGTAGTAGCCTACGTCATAACTACTCAGTCGTTAAAAGTCATCAGACATTTTTAAGACGAATAAACAAATACGTCTGTATGTCACTGAAAACATGTGTATTCATAATTCCTTAGGGTTCAGGCAGAATTTGGTATTTTCCTGCCTGAAGCATGTGTATCATAAAATTATATATTGAAAAGTTATACAACCAATAAGTAAGGATTTATAGTAAAGACGTATTGTATTTTGCGGTGTTTAGGTATTTTATTGTCACTAAATCTTAGTGACGTTATTAAATTATTTTGAATGATTTATAATTTTATTAACATTTACACTACTGGCCATTAAAATTGCTACTTCAAGAATGGCGTAACTGAAGGATTCCACATTGGGGAAATGTGTAGGGCAGGGTAGCACAGTGAGGCGACTAATTGTTCAACATAGTGATGCAGCATGTGTCCCAAGCCAATGACGACACTGATAAGCTGGATGAAATTGGAGGTCAGAAGGCTGCTGAAAAAAAATGGCATTGTGTTTCCCTGCCATTTGTGTGGAGAGATGGCGTAAGCATGCCGCTTCGAAGAACATGGCAGCCGTATGAACAAGTTTCGTCTTTAACCGCGAGAGAACAATGGCCTATTGGGATTGTGGATTATCCTACCACGAAATAGGTTCTCGATTCGGAAGAAATGAAATCACATTGACATGGATTTTGAACCATTGGGACGAGGAAGAACGGGCTGAGTAAGATCCAGATAGCCAAAGGCTATCTCCCAACAACGGGCACGAGGACAGACATCTGGTGCATATAACGATTACGGACCGTACAGCCGCATCATATACACTCTCTCGGGACATATCATTCTGTATCCCCGTCTGCAGCATCAGGACATATATTCCAGGCATTATGCCTCTACCATTGACTGCTCACTACAGGCAATTGCATTTCCAATGGTGGGTGAAATGTTGGGCCTAGAAGGATGAAATGCATGCCATCGTCTTCTCCAACGAAACCCGTTTCTGCTTTGCAGCACAACGATGGTCGCATCCGTGTCTGTTGGCACCAAGACTCACTCCAGGCCGAGTACTGCATTATACACTGTCATGTCGGCCCAGCGCCTGAATTTATGGATAGAGTGCCCTCGGATTCCAGACGTGCCTCGTCCAAGTCCACATCCCTGGTACGCTGGCTAGCAACCATTATATCGCGGAGGTGTTGGACCCTGTTGTTGTCCTCTATTTTCAAAGCCAGCCTAAAGCCATGTACCAACAGGATTATCCTAGACAGCATGTGGCACACATCGTCCGATGGTACCTGGATTACCTTTATGTCACACTGCTTCCTTGGCCTGTGCCATCACCGGATCTTTCGCACGTCGAAGATGCCGCTTCATGCATTGAAGCGGTATGGGCGAAGGTTGCTCAAACCTACTTCCAAAGTCTCGTCCTCTCAATGCTGCGTTGTGTAGCAGCGGTTATTACCGCCCGTGGTGTGGCCATAAAGTACTGATTCCCCAATGCTCTGAACGTCATACCAAGCTGCAATAGTAATCATGCCACTTGTGTGTGATGGGATAAATATGGTCCTTCTTGGTGTTGCAATTTTATTGGCCAGCAGTGCACAACAGTGGAGTTAACTATGTAAATTGAAGTGCGTCAATTTAACTTTCTAGGTACGCAGTGAAGGAGGAAACGACCAAGCCAAATATTTCCAAGTATTTAAAAATTATGAACTTCGGCCTACTTACTGTCCTAATATTTTATTTATGGTAAATAAATGTACCATTTTTAAATGTAAGTAAAATATCCTAAAGTATACTCTGTTACAATTACGAGCGAACTGGAACTGTTAGTTGTTACCAAACTCAAAATAACAGAACATTGATTTTACTTTAACATAGGCTAACGTGAAAATTTCTTCTCTTTTCGCCAAGATAACTTTTCCAAGGAAAACCAATCTCATATAATCTGCTAACAAAAAAAAAGGAGGGGGGGGGGGTTAAATTGCCTTCTCCTAAATCGTTGGAGGAGAGATAGGAAGCATATAAAGTACCGCATTGAAAAAAAATTTCGTAAATGCTACAAATATCCCGTAGTATGATGAATCGTATCCAATCCTGTTAAAGAGTTCATCGAAGAAATTAGAGAAAGTCTGTAAGAAATATCCACTACATCTCTGGGATAGCTCACATATATTTCAAAAGAAGAAATATATTTAATGATCCTTGTGTGTTTTTCGGTTTTTCACGAGACAGAAAAGCTGAAAGTTGTATTGTAGTAGGGGAGACCGAGGAGAGTTGTGACAAAGCCGATTTCTCATAACTGNGCTTGACGCAGTGCGCGCCGGTGACCTGTGTGGGACGGTATTCTGTTTATGACGTCATCTCGGAAGAAAATGCCATAAGTAAGTTTGTAACCAATATTTGCATATCGTATTACTTGATACGTATTAGGATAATTGAAATGCAATATTACACCTTTCAAGCATTGACTATTTAACTGTTAAAATGTGGCATTGCTTATCTAAATTCAATTCGTGTTTAGAGGTTATAAGCATGAGTTGGCTAAAGCGCGAGGGTTTACGCACCTAGGCGAGTTGTGACAAGCATTCACAGCTCTCCTTGTTATACTCACAACTAGTTTGTTTTTGTTGTAAACGTATTGTTTGGTGTGGATTTGCATACAAAGGGCATATTTAATTGTTTTAGGATGCCTAACCAATACGTGCAGAAGACGAACAGGGGCTTGGCCAGTATAGATATTTACGAACTAGCCTATGAAGAGGTGACTTTACGAAGGCAGAGTCTTCGAACGGTTGCTAGTTCGTATAATTTAAACTACATGTCACTGTCTCGATTTATAAAAAAAGAAAACATCTGTAGAACAAACTCCACCACTGAAACCTGTATCTGTCGAGTACCAAATGCAGACAATTTTTACCGACGAGGAAGAAAAGACTTTATGCGAATATTTGTTGACTTGCGTTGCTTCCAATTATGGAATGACAGCAAAAGAAACAAGAATCTTGGCCTTCAGGTTAGCCAAGGAGCATAACAAAAAGATTCCAAAGTCGTGGTATGAAAATGAAATGGCTGGTGAAGTATGGCTTAAATTATTTATGAAATGTCATCCAACTTTGTCCTTAAGGTTACCTCAGGCAACAAGCAAGGCTTGCGCTACGAGCTTTAATAAAACGAATGTGAGTGCATTTTGTGACAATTATACAGGCATATTAAGCAAGTATTCACTTGATGCGAAAGATATATGAAACATGGACGAGACCGAGATAACAACGGTTCACAAACCGGACAGAATGGAACATTTTACTAGCAGCAGACCAAATTAGGAGTGGGTTCAGTGTATCGATTGCAAGAACTGGTCACATGATGCATGTACTGGAGGAGAGCAGCAATATATTTGCCATAATTGCTTGTCGAACTAGACTTTGGGCGAATTTAATTCATATAACGCTCGGTGTTTTTGTCTTGATCTCATAATATGTGCCAATAATTGTTGTATTAATTTTAATGATTATAATGATTTCATAAGACTGTTATTGTAGTTTGCAGTATGTACCGACAATCGAATAAAATGGTACAAATTGTGTTCACATGTCGGTGTACTTATATTGCTAATTTTAATCACCGATGATAGCATTACAATTAAAGTTTCTTCCATAAAATTCTCAAATGTACGTCTGTCACAACTCGCCTTAGCCTCTGTCACAACTAACCTCAGTAGTAGGAGAGTTGTGACACTAGACAGTGTTTGGGTTTTTAATTTGTTTCTAATAAATAATAACTATTTATTTTATTTTTAAACTTGATTCCCATAGTTTAAAGAGCAAAGTACCTTGAGTTAATAGAACACTGATATTGAACTATGACAGAGTATGATATGCTAGGAAACGTACAAAATGTCACAACACTCCTCGGTCTCCCCTACAAAAAATTAAACTCTATACAGTACCACCGAAGTTGTAATTGCAACACTGGACTATCTGACAGCAAAACGTAACAAAGACCGGTAAGATTAATTTTAGACCAATATCGAATCAAAAATGAACGAATTTAACCTCTTTCCTCCTGCAATTCCTCAACACAAGCTTGTAACTATACGCTTCCACCATACTACAAGACCTGCAGAATTCCATCATTTAGACACAAAGAAAATAATGTATAGAAAGCCATATTAAGAAGATGGGGGATGTGTGATTATAAGAAGTGGAGAACAGGTTTAAACAACTAGTCTTCAAGAAATACTATACACTTGAGAAATCACTCTTTCTCTGCCTTACAAAATCGAGTGAAGATGGAAAATGCGGGCTTGAGTGAACATTATTCGATTAAGTCACCAGCTGGAAATTTTACATTTCTCTGATCCAGGTCTCAGTACTGCGGCAGCCGTAGCATCAAGGTTTAAAGGAATTCAATGTGAAACATAAAATCACTCGATCCGGTAATATATCTGCCAAGGGCAGCTGGAAATGGTATTTGGTCCACATGTTGCAGCGTCTTGAAGAGTATTGGCATCAGGAACCTTATTTACCCCTTGCAAGGGCAATAGATATCCTTCCGGCTATAAGAAAACCAGTATATTTATTCTCCCATTTTTTTCACACTAAACTGAGAGGAGAATGTTTCAGATCCTGACAAAGTTACAAGTCACAAAGCTTTCCAGGGCTTGTGTGCTAATGATAATGTAGCAAGAAAATAAAGTAAAAATTATTTTCTTGTCATTATATAGATTTCAAAATGATTGTTATAAATTTGTCCTTACAACCATTCCAATTTAACAGATCATTAGTCATTACAAATAATGTAATATATTCATTACGAGCTGCCTGAAAATTTTAAAATGATAACAGTTTTTCACAGTAATTGAATATGAAATCATGCTTACTGTTTCGTAATTACATATGAAACGTCAAATTTGTGTTTTGCCACCAGGGCAACAAATGCAGGCAGAGACGTATGTGTATTTTCTGGTTTTTACTTCTTAACAAAATTGGGTAAGAAACAAACCAAATATTTAACATATCGTGTGGTTCCTGAACTTGCGTTGCTGTTACTTCTCAAAAAAACATTTAAAACCAGACCAAACATTTAACGTATCATGTTATTCCTGACCTTATATTGTTGAAATTGTGGTGCAGATTCTCTTCTTTAAAATTGTAGGATTTTGGTAGTTGATTTTGGTAAACAAACACTGCGGACCAATATATGATTAAACACAGTAGACCAAGTTCGCATCTAGCTTCTCTAGTCAATATGATCGTAAACATCAAAACTTATGTACTCTCCTTTTTTATCCATGCTAAATTTAGAGTCTTAATCCAAATCAGACTGTTACATCAAATGCACCGTTTTGTTACATATACACCGGGGAGCAAAAAAACTGATATAGGCGTGCGTATGCAAATAACAGAGGTATGGGACCAATCAGAGTAACGCGATGCGGTCGGCAGCGCCTATATATGGCAACAAGCGTCTGGCAAAGTTGCTAGATCGGTTACTGCTGCTACAATGGCAGGTTATCAAGATTTAAGTGAGTTTGAACGTGGTGTTATAGTTGGCGCACGAGAGATCTTCGACATCACTGCGGCCGGAAAAAGGTCGTGAACGAACGGGACAAATGACGACTGACGAGAATCATTAAACGTGACAGACGTGCAACCCTTTCTCAAATTGGCGCAGATTTCAATGCTGGGGCATCAACAAGTGCCAGCATGCGAACTATTCAACGGACCATCTTTGATATGGGCTTTCGGAACCGAAGGCCCACTCGTGTACCGTTGTTGACTGCACGACACAAAGTTTTACGCCTCGCCTGGGCCCGCCAACATAGCCATTGGACTGTTGATTACTGGACACACGTTGCCTGGTCTGACGAGTCTCGTTTCCAATTGTATCGCGCTGATGGACGTGTACGGGTATGGAGACATCCTCATGAATCCATGGACCCTACATGTCAACAGGGGACTGTTCAAGCTGGTGGATGCTCTCTCATGGTATGGAGCGTGTGCAGTTGGCGTGAAATGAGACCCCTGATATGTCTAGATACGACTCCTACAGGTGACAGATACGTAAGCATCCTGTCCGATCACCTGCACCTATTCATGTCCATTGTGCATTCCGACAGACGTGGACAATTCCAGCAGGACAATACGACACCCCACACGGCGAGAGTTGCTACCGAGTGACTCCAGGAACACTCTTCTGACTTTAGACACTTCTATTGGCCACCTAAATATCCAAACATGAACATTATTGAGCACATCTGGGATGCCTTGCAACGTGCTGTTCAGAAGAGATCTCCACCGCTTCACACTCCTATGGATTTGTGGACTGCCTTGCAGGATTCATGGTGTGAATTGCCTTCTGCATACCTTCAGGCATTAGTCGAGTCCATGCCAAGTCGTGTTGCGGCACTTATGCATGCTCGTGTGGGCCCTACACGATATAAGGAAGGTGTGCCAGTTTTTTTGGCTTTTCAGTGTATCTTCATGTTTAAGAAATAGTTCACTCAATTCGCTGCAACTTAACTGGGAGCCTGTATACAAGTGTGTACGGGTGCAGATGTGCAATTGACTGCCAGTAATTATTTTTTAAAAGTTTATTTCAAAAGTGCTTACTTTACAATGAACAATTTATATGGAGAAAAGCTGACGTTCCTTCACGAGTCGCGGTTGCTGTGCTAGGCCTCAGATGACCAACAAGTTGTAGGTGGCAGCGCCGCTTCACCTACTGCCCGTCCGGCAATGCTTCCTCCGAGGGCGGCTCGACGCGGCGCCGTATCGATCCATCTGGCGTCGGGCGCGCGCCTGCTCCGATGTTTGGAAACGTCGCTGTCAACCTCGTGAGTGCAGATCGGTCATCCCCGCAGCCACTGGAGAGTCAGACACGGCTCTGCCAAGGCTCTCGGAAGTTAAACCACACCCACATTTATACACCGCTGCCAGCCGGCTTGGCCTACCCTTGATTATAATCGCTAACAACATCACCCTCTCCTACTCCCTTCCCATCCAGACAATCTCTCATCCTGGTTCGGATTAAAAACTTTTCCCGATTGCAGCCTTATCGCTGCTCCATTCATCTTTCCGTTCTTTTTATTCTTGTCCGTCCCGCCTTTCTTCCCTTTTCATTTTATTAGGCGATGGCGTTGTTCCGAACATACATTATTAATTAAATCAGGCCGTGTGTTTGCTCACGTCCGATAAAATACGCAGTCATTTTTTATTCCAGACGCGAGCGTTAATGTAATTCGTAGAATTGCTCCTCCCTCCCCATTCGTGGAATGCGATGATGCACTCCAGATAAAAAAATAATTTTTTTGTCCTCTATACTTGTCACTTATCTCTCAAGAACCTTGGCTTCTGATCTGATTCCAAGGTCAGCAGGAATGTTAAAAGGTCTTGCCGATGTGGTGAAGTTGTTTTCACATTTGAGCTATAGTATTTATAATTATCATGTAATGTTATTCACAAACTAATATGCTAACAGTTTACAATATTTTTACAATAGAAAGCGCAACTGTTCTTTGTTCGCAGATTTGTTGATATAAGTAATTGTAATTACCAATGTTCTGCCATCGTCATAAAGGAAATACACTAACGTTTGTGAAAAATGCAACACCAAGAATGAAACATGTGAATGAAATGAACTTTGTACCACAGATTAGGTACACGACAATACACAATTAATTAGGATTACAGAACTGTACATGATCTCTGTCACTGAGAATTCAGTATGGTGTGAAGCCCTCACGTGCTACAATCAGAGCTCAAAAATGGCGTGGCATGGAATCAAAGAGGACCTGGATAGGTTCCTAGGGAAACTCCCTCCACGCGGTTTGTATGCGAGTCGACAAAACATCAACAGTGGTTGCTGACGAACAAGTCGCCGATAGTATAATGATTATGGAGAGTTTTCGCCATCGGGACTTAGGTCCAGAACTGGGAGCTGTTCATACTCTGGATTTCGGTCACCCAGCAGCCATTTTACCCTAAAAATCCTCCTTTCCCCCCTTAAAATCAACAATTTTCCCTTAAAATATCTTTTTTTCATTAAAATTTTCCTTTCTTTCTTAAAAATTTTCCGTTTTCCCTTAAAAGCACCAATACTCCCACTTGCAAAAACGAGCATCAGAAAAGCAATTTTCGATCCATTGAAATTATTTGGGAGGCTCGCTTCTCGAGGGAAGAGCAGTGGCAGCCATATTGGTTTTATAGGCATATGGTATGCAAAATCGATACACAGTATCCAGGATCCGGAGTCAGAACTATACATCAACCATCTTGGTTATGTCAGCCATTTTATCCAGGATGTTGGATATAGATGACCTTGACCTTGACCTTTGACCTTGACCGCAGTTACTTTGGACCTTGAACCCAAAAATTCCTAAAAATCCCGAACAAATCCAAAAAACCCCAAATATTTATAAGAATCTATTACAAATATTATTTTAGAAATTATAAAAATTAAAATTTAAAATGTTTGGGTTTAGAGGGGACGAGGAACTGTAACCGATCAGCCACCATGTTATGACGTCACCCAACCACCATGATGGACCGAGGTGACCTAAACACATATGACCTTGACCCTATAACCATGACATAAATTGACCTTGGAAAAATTCGAGAAAAAATTGTCAAAATGGAATAAATTCATAAAAGCCAGCGAGCATATTACAGTACTGCATACTACCACCATCTTACATCCAGGTAACCTTGGCCTTTGACATAAACCCGGTGACCGTTGACCTTAAACCGAAAAATTCTAAAAAATCACATCAAAATATAAAAACTGCTAAGAAGTATTTTTTAAATATTGCTATTTTTTATTTAAATGTTTTATAATGATTGAAGTTTCGAATGTTTCGGTTTGGAGGGTCCAAGGGGATGGAACTAACCAGATGCCTTGTAATGACGTAACCCAACACCATGTTCGACCCATGTGGCCTTGACCTTATCCCAAGACCTTGACTCTATAATCGTGACATTGGATGACCTTGAAACCAAAAACTCCAGAAAAAATTGCAAAAAATTTAATAAATTCATAAAAGTAATTGAGCAAATTACATTACTGACTACTGCCACCATCATGCCTACCGGTTTCTTTAACCTCTGACTTTAACCCGGCACCTTTGACATTGAACCCAAAAATTCGTATAAAGTCCCTAAAATTTCCCAGGAATGTATAAAAAATTAAAAACCATTATTATTAGAAATTATTATTTTTATTATTATTAAAAGTTTACATTTTCGGGGTCACCCACAGCACCATGTCCAGTTGACGACTGACCCTATCCAAACAATCACATTGTATTAACATTCCCCTCTCCTACCCACTCAACTTTGCTAATTCTGTCGAATATACTTCACCAAGCATATTTAATTTTTTCGTTTGTCATTTGATTTAGTTTTCAACACCTAGGTGATACTAGTGAATTAGTTATCGATTTCTTCGCTAGACGTGGTACCGAACATTACCTCAATGACATTGAACTCAAAAAACAGAGAAAATTCACAGTCCATACAATTGTTAATTACTAGCTGGTCACATCACGACACCACACCCACTAAAACAACCAACGACTAACACCGCCAAAGACTAACTTCACCCAAGACTAACTCCACCCAAGACTAACTCCACCCAAGACTAACTCCACCCAAGACTAACTCCATCCAAGACTAACTCCAACGAAGACTAACTCCAAACAAGACTAACACCAAACAAGACTAACTCCAACCACGACTAACGACACCCAAAACTAACTCCACCCAAGACTAACTCAACCCAAGACTAACTCCACTCAAGACTTAATCCACCCAAGACTAACTCCACCCAAGATTAACTCCACCCAAGACGAACTCCATCCAAGACTAACTCCACCCAAGACTAACTCCACCAAAGACTGGTTCCCGACGAGACTGATTTAGCCCAAAATTGTCTCCTGACGAGACCAGTTCCGGGAAAACTGGCTAGACCAACCTACAAGACCAACCTGCCATACCAACCACATATACAGGTAACTGCCTACTACAGCCGAAGCTGAGCTCTTATTCGTTAACGGGGCGCTCTTAGCCGTAAGACCATCCCGCACCCCGGCCTCCCATTAGACGGGGAAGAGGGATCACGCCCTCTCAACGCAGACATGACCAGCGCTTACCGTTATTGATCAAACCCGTAGCTCCTACCTGTTCATCAGGCCGCACCGAGCATAGCCCAGATCTGATGTAACAGATCGCACCGAGCATGTCCTACCACAAGGCCTGAGATTCTGGCACTCAGATTACCAAGTGTGTTCCAACCACATATACAATCAAATAATGATGGAAAATCTCAAAAAAAAATTTCTCCTGATAATAGTCTCATAGCAGAATCTTCGCAAAACATTTCTACCCGAGCCGTCAATACCAAAGGGTCATACTAATTTACCAAGTCAATTTACCAGACCAACTGACCAGGCCAACCAACAAGTTGCGAAACATTCCTCAAAAAATATTCCCCTCATTTTATTCGCTTGCCATATAGAACTCAGTCGATTTTAAACAACCCGAGTAAGGCATAATACATTAAATCAAACTGTTGCCCTCCTACCGCATGCATTTACAAAAATTTGATTAAAAACTTACTCCCAAACACCACTGAATTAATAAGTCTTTCAGAGACGCAAAATAGACTGTATAAGAAATTAAACATACATTATTCAATACATAAATTTTCATTTATTTACTTACCATATACATTCTATCTTTCTAATTATTTTTATCATTCCATCTTTACATTTCTCAGATGCTTGCAGATCATGGATGGTAGCCAACAGTCTCATATTATATAACACCGATTCTTCAGTTCATCAACGATTGAAGATTTCTCAACAACACGTGAAAGATCCCCGTGTTTTTTGCAAGTTAATCAAACATTTAAGTATATCAACAAGTTCATTCGGGTCTTCGGGATATGAAACGAACTTTATTGACTCATTCTGCCTTCTTCACATCGCTTGTCGAAGGAAACTCGCTGGTGAAATATGTGGGAAGATTGACAGAATCATCATCCTTCTCATCAGATACTTCATCAGCACTTTCTTCATAGTCATTATCATACATGCTGTCTTCATGATAGTATTCGCCTCCTGTTTCATCCTCAATATCGTGTTTACTTTTCGTTGTAGGGGTCGCAGAGTCATCGTCAGTATTTAGAGCGGACAGCTGTTTATTCTCAAGTTTGTCGATTTCACCCGAACGTCTTGCAAGTGTACGTACATTCCACACATACTCTCACTGCCAATTCTTGTAGATCTCTAACTCCGTCATTAGCATTTACTTTCCCATCGTAATTGCCTGTGGAATCAGTACCCATCGATGCAGCAGGGGGTATTGAAGACATCACTTGCTGGCTCTCAAAAGACGAATCCTTGCAGTTCTTGATTTGGTTCTTAAATATGTCACATTGCTTAAACTGCGTGTGCACATTGTCGTAATGCTTCTTCGCTTGAAAAGGAATTTTCCTACAGGCGGTTCTCTCATGCCACCGAGCGTGGCATCTTTTGCTGAAGATCTTTCCACAGTAGCAACACTCTTTTACATGTAATTTTCCAGCAGTTGGTGAAGGTGCGTCCAGTGGTAAGCTTTACAGTAGACTTTGTAGAATCATTGGCTTGCACCATCTTCTTTAAAAAAACCGAAGTCCTTTCCGCAATGGAAAAATGTGTATCTGCTTGGCGTAGCTGTTGCTATATGTATTTAATATACTTATTAATACATTTCATCAGTGAGATTTAAGCATTTTTGTGCCTCCATTCAACCGGGAATTTTATCTAGTTCCTTGATAACATTTTCATGCTGTTATATCTTCAACAGTTTCTTCCAGACAAGTTCTTCGCTCAGCTTGAAGCCATGGTCACACTTAAAGCAGATAGCTGACGTCTGCCACAACCTCCCACAAGACTGACCCCACAAACACTACACACACCACAATCAGCACTATATTCTTGTCCATTGAACTCCTGGCGTGACCAACGCCATGTCGGCTACTCCCAGGCTATTACGTTTTCATGAGTGAGTGTCTACATTTCGCGTTTTATTCTTTTAAACCTTGTTTATTCAGTGAATTAGTGAAACGGATTATTATACTATTTCCTGTGCAGTGCGGTTTTCGGTGCGTTGTTAATATTTCATTATTTGCTTCTGATGGCAGTGACCCAGCAATGTGTGCTTCTTTCCCTCTTGTGTGGCGATATATATTTGTGATGTGATGAAAATAGTTTCCTGTATGAATCGCCAACAGAATGTGCACACATACACATACGCGTATATTTACATATCAAAAAGTTTTTTTTTTTACGTTTTACTGAAGTAACAGTTACTTTAAGCACGCAATATCACATTTTATATAACAAATATAATTTGAATTACAATTTCAGCAGTCTCAGATATGTGCTAACTTCATAAATAGTTTACTTATTTTTGATTTGTATTCACTACGTGGGTTTATACACTTTTGTTACTAACGTCATGTGATTAAATATTTATATACACTTAAGTCCTGAATTTTTTCGATTTTATTATTTAAAGTACAATTACGAAGTCTTTCTGTAGCATAAACGTATGCCACTGTGTTTGTGTAAGTAAGAATATCTGAGATTTACAACTTTCGGTCGAAGTTTTAGCTTAAATATGTTAACTGAAGTGCGTTAAAATAATAATGTCACATATTTTTAAAAATGTTATTCAATTATAGTTTGTCAAGTTCATGTGAATTGTCACTTATTGTTCCTATACTCTAAATAAGTCAAGTTATCTGTAATTGCATGGTACTATTATAATTACAGAATGTTGTACTTTTCCGCGCGCAAAACAACTTTCAAATAATGCAAAGTGCGTTGTGAGTCTAGAGTTATTTCATTTCGGCATAGTGTACGCATTCGTTATGATTATTAAGTCAAATATGAAACAAACTAGCTATGTATTTTTGGCACGATGACTATTAAAGGCCAAACTTTAAGCGTTGCTACCTTTTCAAGCTTGTTGCAGCAACAGTAAACTTGTAAGTTATATAAATGCGTCGCAGAATAACGCAGGTAAGGTACCAAATATTTGCCTCTGTCAGGATAAAAACACATTTTGTGGGTGATTCATACATGGATAAAGTCATAACATTCAAATTTAACAAAATAGCTAAAGCAGCACTACTGAAAAGGTAAAACTAAGTTTAAAGATGTAACTGGCAATCTTGTAAGATAAAATTTGCAGATAAGAGGAAAGTATGCTATGAATGAAAAAAATAAAGATGAAACGAATAAACTCACCTGCAACCTAGTTTTCAGCCTCACTCCACTAATACATATGTTTAGCAGCAAAATATAAAACATATATTAAACTTTCTAAATGTGTGAATCCCGTTACTTCATTAAATTAAATATGGGCTTAAGTAATACACTCTCGCTACAGTCTGTTGCAGAAAAAATTAATATGACAGAAAAAATTAACGATATCTACGCTGTGTACCTTGTAACCAATATGTACGTGGCAAATTATTGTTTTTCAAAAATAACTGAAATTATTTATCACATGTGTAAAACACTGCACTGGATGCATTTTACATTTAAGCATATTAATTTACTTTAAACATTTAAAAATCGTTTGTGCAAATGCACATTTTGGATTTCGCAGTTTCTGCTGCATCAGAAAATTAATTTCTTTCTGAAACAAGTTGGCTGTACATATAACGTCACAGTCCCTCGTAATGTCAACATTAAAAATAGCATGGCTTCCACGTGTCAGAACAGCTGAGGCGGAGGGATACATTAGCAGAGCAACAACTCTAGTACTACATTCTTATAACTGTCGAAAACGGCCTTCGTAAATAAAACAGAGTATATCCATTTGTGCCACACACGCATCACTGTCATAGCAGCATGCCCTGTATGAGCAAAAATGTCGTGGTATGGCAAACCCATTACATGGAGACCGATCATTCTGCCCCGTTCGAACTCATTCACATGCTGATATGGCGCACTTTGACGTGACGAGGCATACCGGCACTTGCTTTCACTTCGTTTGACGGCTCTTCACTAACTGAGATTGGCGTTACATGGACCTTTCCGGTCTCACAAGAGAGGGCACTGCTAGACCTACGTGTAAGGCATTTCTCTGCAATCGTAATCACTTATTGCTGGTACACTGTTTCACACATCCTCCGAGTTTGGATTCATTCGGGCTATTCTTTCTGGGTGTTGCAATTTTCACAAACAATAGTGTATAACGTACAATTTTCTCTCATAGGGTTGTTACGAAGTCCATTAAGTCATTAAAAAAAGCTGTTGTGGCTCACGGTATTGAAACGGGCAACTGTAATAGGCAGTGCCAGTGACGCAAATCAGTCCTGATAGGTTCAAATACCGGTTTTCAACCAGTAATCCTAAGATCACGCTGTATGGCGTAAATTCTAATAATGACATTTATAAACTCTGCAAGTCTTATGTTTTGGCCACCTGTGGGCGGACTGCATGTAAAACTAGCCATAATGTATATTTAAAATGACAAATACAGCCGTAATTTAATGCCTAAAAGAACTACGCTATATAAGTTGGCGATTGCTTTATATCCAGACGTTATAAATGATATTTTTATTCGCTATTTAAAATAAATATATATACCCTTTCTTTAAGATTGTTAAATGTTAAAGGCGTGATGACTCCAGAGTTCAAGTTCTAATGGATCACTGTGTCAGAAACAGAAGATATCGCAACTACTGTGTTGAGGTCAGGGGCTTTTGAAGACACACAACACGGGAATGTGCAGAATTATATGACAATATTCATGAGCTTATGTTTCTGTGATGGATCCTAAGAGGAAATATGGAGTGATCTGATGGAAATAAATTAAATTTGTAAACGGTTGAAAAATTATCATATTTAGACTCTTTCAAAAGAAATGTATTATTGATTTATGAGTTGCGTATGGGTATATTTACTCTGAGTTGTCAAAATTATACACAATCAGAAGTGAAGTAGTTTTAAGTCAATCGCAAATTTCACGTATATCCTGTCCAAAGGGGATTCCACAGGCTGAATACTGCATACAATACTGTATAAATGCAAATGTTGTAGCCTGTTGCTGACGCGATGCTCAGCTTCCAAAAGCGGATGTTGTAAAAAACAATTAGTACATCATGCGCTGGCCTGTGATAGCGAACACGAACACTCAGAATGTTAGTACGGTCAGCCTCTTCTCTAGATTTGCGAGTGCTTACAACATTAAAAATTTAAGATCTTGTATTCATGTAACATGGGTTCTCTTACCAACAATTTACTCAGAACCATACATTTATTAAAACCTTAAAGACAGGAACAACCAATTCCATATATAATTGACTGTTACACGCCTAACGAAGAAACTATAATGTAAGCAAGCGATGTTAAAATGGCACAGGTAACGATACGGAGAAAATAAACGTGAATTTTTGACCACGTCGTGTTCTAACCCACGTAACCTTGCATGTTGACAGCTGGTACCTGCAAACCCAGGGGGAAAAAAAATAAATAAATAAATACATTCGAAAATGTACGGCGTTTGCTTGGTTCACTTAATTTAATATTGCCTAAGTACAATATATATAATCAGGTTCGCACTGCCAATGCAGGTATGCTTAACACGTAGGCATATTTACCAGAGCCACCCAGTATTTTGGAGGAGAGGAGAAAGCTGTTAGGTGCCACGTACTGAGAACGACGGTTGCAGGTATCAAGATAAGGACTTTTTAAACCTAATTACTTTGGAACTCCCGGCTACAGGTGCCTGAGAAAAATTGCCCCATTTGACCCCCTCCCCCAAACACCCTACTACAATGTAGTTTGCCCTGGTATTTACTGTGTGCTTAATATTACCATAAGAAGTATTAATATTTATAAATGAAAATTCTTGCATTGTAAAATTAAAAATTTCCCATAGAGTGTTTTATTACATATCGGGAATAATTTCTCGGTTTATTTTAACTGCATTCTTCATATAATAACAGTAACCATGATGAAAAACTACGTTCGTGTAAGTAAAACGGCGTTTACAGCAGTATAGCCATCTTATTTGTATATATATTTGCTATTTCGTAACTTATCCATAACATAAAACAATTATTTTAATGCTATCGCAAGGTCCCGCAGAGAGTAAATATCCAAAACATAAAATCAAGAACCGAGTACTGTGAAGAGGTTTGGGTAGCTCTTAACATCGGGGTCTTGAGAACAGAACCAAGAACAGAACTTGAGATTATACGGAATATATTTTGATGGGTTTGTTATGGACTATCCATCACATACAGAAATAGTTTATACGATGTATATACAGTTTTCTATAAAAAAAATGATGACTGGTTTTTTGAATAATAGAAACCACAAAATGAATGCATAAGCAAAGATTAAACTTTTAAAATTTCAAAAATTTAATTATGCATGTTTTTATACAAAAAAAATAAATTTCTTCATTTTAACATAATTTCATTTTATTGATAACTCCTGTCAAACAGTTTTGCTTTAAATGTTTTCCTTCGATGTATACAAATAATAATATAACAGAGTTGCCAACAACATTATTTTGTTAATTTTAAAACCATTATTTTAGCCGTTAACTGGTTTTATGGTTTATATATCCATAATGTTTCACAAAAATTTTGCAAATTTTGAAATCCAAAACTATGTCAACTATTATTGTATATGATAGTTTCTTGCATTCTATCTTATTAAAAGAAATAACTACATAAGAACATATTTAAGTAACTCCATTTTTGTTCTTGATTTCTCGTTTCAGGAATCTGCGTGGCGGTGAGACCTTCCTCTGGCCCTTAAAGAGGGTTCGAGGCCTCTGCCTCCTGCTAGAATAGCCGAAGCCTCAGCGAGCTGCATTATAAAGGTCGAATGACCGCTTTACGTATTACATCGAGTGAATTCGTTATTCTTTGACAAGCAAACACTTGTGATGGAGGCAGTCTGTAGTAAGAGACAACTCCCAATATAGTAAGTGACTGCTTTGTGAATAACGCCATTTGTGGATGTAGCCACGTCTGGGCTTTGTAAGTAGCTGTTTTCAACATCAGAGGGCAAACACATACGCCGTTAAATAAAGGTTCCCTTGCGTAAGCATCCATTTCAACAAACGCACGTGCACTTACAACCAAAAAAACTACTAAGTTACAAAACATAAAATGAAAAGTGAATGTGTCCTTTATTAGGTTGGCAACATAGTGTGTCGAGTTATTGTCCAGGTCGTTTTTAAAGATACGTGTGCTGCGCTTAAGTGCCGGTGGGCGTTAGTGAATTTTAAGTGTTAATGCTATTCCAATTTTTCTATGCAAACAGGCTCATTAGGAAAGAACCTATTAAGTAACTGTTTTGACATTAATCTTAATACGGGGATGGAAACCCGACAGAGAATAGTTCACTGAGAGTGCAGTGTAGTTAAGTTCCTCCGAATTCAACATAAATAACCTACTAAGAGATCAAACACATTAACCGAAAATCACTGACTCATCATTTCGTAATAGAAGTGGCTAACTATTATCAGATAACCGTAAACCGTTAACGAACAAGGTAATGAAAAATTGCACAATGATATTCCGGCGTGAAAGTTTACTGTTGACTAATTAATCAATCATTAGCTTCTCACGTCAGAGTTAATCCGTTTCGATTCCAGGGCCTGGCTTTCCACCTGTGAGAGGTATTTTCTGGGTGTCTCTATTTTTCGCGCTGTTTTAAGTTCTGGCACTGCAGTTACTGCACCGCTGCCAACATTGCGTAGCTTGTCAGACATTGCTTATACGTTCTTAATTCAGTGCGAATTATCTGTGGCTATCTAATGATGTGTGTACAATGTAGATGANTAGCTTCTCACGTCAGAGTTAATCCGTTTCGATTCCAGGGCCTGGCTTTCCACCTGTGAGAGGTATTTTCTGGGTGTTTCTATTTTTCGCGCTGTTTTAAGTTCTGGCACTGCAGTTACTGCACCGCTGCCAACATTGCGTAGCTTGTCAGACATTGCTTATACGTTCTTAATTCAGTGCGAATTATCTGTGGCTATCTAATGATGTGTGTACAATGCAGATGCNTTATCTGTGGCTATCTAATGATGTGTGTACAATGTAGATGAGGTATAAACCTATTCTCGTCTTAAGCGCATGTCCCCAACATTGCCCATAGCCATTAAAACTGTCAAAGTCACATGGGCAACAGTAATGAAATTGTTTGTATTTGGATTTGTAGCAGACACACACTTTTACAAGAATAAAATAAATGGTTTTATTTGAATATATCCTAATTTCATTGAAAACTTTAAAACTAGGTAAGGTTATGTGTACAAATATTTCAAAGCATTTACTTAAATAAACGATGATCTAACCTCAAATCCCATCCCCATTGTTTGTTATAGTGCTATTGGAAGAAAAACAATCGAATGTTGAAGCATGGAGGTTGTTACTAAGTAGCTTGCATGAGCACTCTACCCTTATTTCCCTCTAACATTATAACACGCTCCAGAGGGCCAAGGGGCCGTCGGCAACCACTTGACTGGGAGGCTGCAAGCCCGTTCAGCTTCGACAAGCACGATGCTCACTTTCCTGCAAATAATTTATTTTGAAGCGAATTTTCCGCAGCCATACTAGCGTACCCAATATGAGAATTTTTAAAAAATATTTACCTATTAATACATTATATCGGAATCAGCAAATATTTACAGATTGCCGTTGAAACTACAATTGAAACTAGAAAACGGAAACTACTAATCTCTTGAGTTATAATAAATCCACTCATTCAAACAGCTTAAAATCAATTATTTATAGTTGATAAATAAATCAACACAAGAACTAAAAAACAGTTCATTACGAAGTGAAATAAACTGAGTATAATAATTTTGTCGCAAAACGAAAATATTACATGTACAAAATTATTTGTGGATGTGGTTAGGATTGAACCTCCGCCCAAAATGCAACGGACACTCCGGCCTTTACAGCCTGTTGTCTTACTAGTTTTTTTTTTAAATTGACTTTATTGACCGATATAATTGCCGTTGGACATAGCGAGTGTGACGTTTTAACGTTTGGCAGTGTGTGTGTATTTTGCCGTGTGACGAGCTCAAGTAGACCGATTTGATGACAAATTCACAGCAATCCACCTCCGCTACATTGCAACTACAGAAATAGTTGTAGTATTTTGTATGGATGCATAAACTTACAATGGCAAACATCAATTCGTTTTGGGATGTGAAAATACTTGATGTTCTCAAAATATCTACATATTCTGCACATGTAAAGGCCTTTGAAAAGTTTAAATGTTATTGTAAATTTTAATTTAGCTAAGATTCTATGCTTAAAAGGTTGACTATTGTGGATTCAATTAACGACGTCGCTGTTCTCTGATATCCGCCATTTTACAACGCAACGAGATTTTATTAAATGAAACTGTTTTTTAAGTCACAGATGTATTAGTAATAATTGTGTTAATTCAAGAGTCAGCGTAAAATCTTTGCAATTACAAATTAGCAAAATTATTACTGATCAATATGTCACTAAAAATAACAGTTTAATTCTTTGGTGTACAGTTGTGTTACAAAATGGCTGATACTAGTGAATATCGATAACCCGGTAAATTGAAATCACTAAATTTATCTTTACGTCCAGAATCTGAACTAAGTTTGATTAAGAGTAGCTTTTAAACTTTTCAAAGGCATGAATGTGCACAGAATATGAACATATATATTTTGACAGCATGAAGTACTTTCACATCACAAACCTTATTGCTGTTTGCCATTAAACGTTTTCGTACAGCACATAATACGTGGACAGTGGTAAAGTAGGGCAGTGGGTAAAATGACAGACTATGAAGGTTTACTTTTTGGGTGGAAGTTTCATCCCAACCACATTCATACATTTTTTGTGTACATTATATTTTTGTTTTACGACAAAATAAGTTGTACTTAATTTATTTTTCGTATGATTTCTTTTATTTTTAATACTGGAGTTTATATAGTTATCAAATGAAAAAAGTTAATTTTCTACTTTCTGAATTAGTGGACTTCATTAACCTGGAGAATTAATGATATTTTTTTTTACAGAACTCGAAAATAGCGGTTTTAACTGGCAGTCAGTAACGATATACACTGAGGCGACAAAAGTCATGGGATACCTCCTAATATCGTGTCGAAACTCCTTTTGTCCGGAGAAGCGCAGCAACTAGACGTGGCATGAACTCAACAAGTCTTTGTAAGTCCCCGGCATAAATATTGAGCCATGCTGCCTCTTTAGACGTCCATAATTGCAAAAGTGTTGNACAAGTCTTTGTAAGTCCCCGGCATAAATATTGAGCCATGCTGCCTCTTTAGACGTCCATAATTGCAAAAGTGTTGTCGGTGCAGGAGTTTGTGCACGAACTGACTTCTCGATTATCTCCCATAAATGTTCAATGGTACTCATTTCGGTTGATTTTGGTGGCCAAATATTTCTCTGGAATTGTCCAGAATGTTCTTCAAACCAATCGCGAACAGTTGTGGCCTAGTGACATGGCGCATTGTCATCCATTAAAATTCCATCTTGGTCTGGGTACATGAAGTTCATTAATGGCTGCAAGTGGTCTCCAAGTAACCTCCAAGTAACGTAACCCTTTCCGGTCAATGATCGGTTCAGTTGGACCAGAGGACCCAGTCCATTCCATGTAAAAACAGCCCACGCCATTATGGAGCCANACAAGTCTTTGGAAGTCCCCGGCATAAATATTGAGCCATGCTGCCTCTTTAGACGTCCATAATTGCAAAAGTGTTGCCGGTGCAGGAGTTTGTGCACGAACTGACTTCTCGATTATCTCCCATAAATGTTCAATGGTACTCATTTCGGTTGATTTTGGTGGCCAAATATTTCTCTGGAATTGTCCAGAATGTTCTTTAAACCAATCGCGAACAGTTGTGGCCTAGTGACATGGCGCATTGTCATCCATTAAAATTCCATCTTTGTCTGGGTACATGAAGTTCATGAATGGCTGCAAGTGGTCTCCAAGTAACCTCCAAGTAACATAACCCTTTCCGGTCAATGATCGGTTCAGTTGGACCAGAGGACCCAGTCCATTCCATGTAAAAACAACCCACGCCATTATGGAGCCACCACCAGCTTGCACAGTTCCTTGTTGACAACTTGGGTCCATGGATTCGTGGGGTCTGCGCCACACTCGAACCCTACCATCAACTCTTACCAACTGAAATCGGGACTCATCTGACCAAGCCACGGTTTTCCAGTCGTCTAGGGTCCAACCGATATGGCCACGAGCCCAGGAGAGACGCTGCAGGCGATGTCGTGCTGATAGCAAAGGCACTCGAGTCGGTCTTCTGCTGGCATAGCCCAGTACAGCCAAAGTTCGCCGCACTGTCCTAACGGACACGTCCGTCGTACGTCCCACATTGATTCCTGTGGTTATTTCTCGCAGTGTTGCTTGTCTGTTAATACTGACCATTCTGCACATACGTCGTTGGTCTCGATCGTTAAGTGCAGGTGGTCGACCACTGCGTTGTCCATGGTGGGAGGTTATGCCTGAAATTAGGTATTCTCGGCACACTCTTGACACTGTGGATCTCGGAATGTTGAATTCCCTAACCATTTCTGAAATTGAATGTCCCATGTGTCTAGCTCCAACTACCATTCTGCGTTCAAAGCCTGTATCTTCCCGTCGTGTGGCCATAATAACGTCAGAAACATTTTCACATGAATCACTTGACTACAAATGAAAGCCCAACCAATGCACTGCCCATTTATGCATTTTGTACGCGATACTACTGCCATCTGTATATTTGCATATTGCTATCCCATGACTTTTGTCACATCTGTGTACTTACTCCAATTTAGAGTGAACATCATCTCTTTATGCGGTTAGGTTACCTGAAAGGCGGTTTACGTACTTAACGAACGTAAACTTACACTTAAGTACTGCAAACGTATCTAGGATTGCCCAGTCTTTGTGTCAGGAACCTGGTTGTCCTATGTTTACGTATTAACAAGCTCGGCCAGAGAACTCATCCTCCTTGCTCCTCTCCAAAAGAAGAAAAAACTCCCCGGGGAATGACTTTGCCATACAGATCAATGAAACTAAGGGTAAACATTTTACCAAAAAAAATTTGATTCTGCGGAGCTATATCTTACGCGGCAAATTTTCATATATAATTTCGGCGCAAGATATTAAGCTAAATATTTGCTCCAGTCTGGCAAAATATTTGTTCATGATAAGAAGTTGTTAACAATAAACATTTGTGTCAAATTAAAATAATATTTTATGGTGGCTAGAATAAAAATGTGTTCACTACAAAAACGTTTGGNTACTGCAAACGTATCTAGGATTGCCCAGTCTTTGTGTCAGGAACCTGGTTGTCCTATGTTTACGTATTAACAAGCTTGGCCAGAGAACTCATCCTCCTTGCTCCTCTCCAAAAGAAGAAAAAACTCCCCGGGGAATGACTTTGCCATACAGATCAATGAAACTAAGGGTAAACATACCTAACTCTTTTTACTACCTTTCCAAGCAAATATTTTACCAAAAAAAATTTGATCTTGCGGAGCTATATCTTACGCGGCAAATTTTCATATATAATTTCGGCGCAAGATATTAAGCTAAATATTTGCTCCAGTCTGGCAAAATATTTGTTCATGATAAGAAGTTGTTAACACTAAACATTTGTGTCAAATTAAAATAATATTTTATGGTGGCTAGAATAAAAATGTGTTCACTACAAAAACGTTTGGNATAAACATTTGTGTCAAATTAAAATAATATTTTATGGTGGCTAGAATAAAAATGTGTTCACTACAAAAACGTTTGGCCGGGTGAATACCAAGAAAATATTTTATGGCTGCCACAAAACATTTTTTTCGGTGTAGTTATTATATTTTTGCTTCCAGAAACCTGCGAAGTTGAATCAACGTGTTTGGCGTTAAGTAATGTCACGCGCACACTTTAAAAGCCCCACTCCCCAGCAACATGACAGTTCCACAATGCGCAGAGGGCCGTGGTGATGTAGCGCGAAGGGAAAATGGGTTCAATTCCCGTCGGAGTTATCCCGAATTTCGCACTTGGAAAATGAGGCAGAAGTTGCCAGTGGGTGTCATCAAAGCACTGCAATTCCCGCCGTAATTGCGTTCCATCGCTGCTCCATATCCACTTCATTATCATCCTCATCGGCGCAGGTGAACTCAGCTGTTAAGCGCTGCTCAAAGCTCTCTACTCAAAAGTGCAGAGGAAACATCTGTGTAACTTATGTCTCACATGTTTTGTACCAAGTTGTGGTTTTAACACACTGAATTATGAGGAGTTTGAGCAGCGGAGAATTTTTTTCTCCTCAGAACACGTTTTACTCGTTTGTTTAAAGCTTTCGTTTTTTTACTGTACGGCGAACTGACGCTTTAAAAGTAGAACATTTAAAAGTTTCACCAATTTCAANTAAAGCTTTCGTTTTTTTACTGTACGGCGAACTGACGCTTTAAAAGTAGAACATTTAAAAGTTTCACCAATTTCAAGAACACTAATTTTTTATTTTACATTTCTTTTCACAAGTGTACCAAATTTACCCCGAAGGTATTCTCTCCATCCACCAGTGTATTTAACAGTACCTCATTCTTTTTTTCAGCTTGAAAAATTTACCCCTGGTATTAAATTCGATACATTTTAGATTTTCATTCATAACTGTAACATTTATAAAGTATCGTAAAAAACAAATATTCTTATATCATTGTAAATAAAAAAAAGCTCACACAGTAACGCAAATAAAATTATTTCAGTCACAATGTTTGGTTTTGCCGTAAATCCGAAATATCTTAACTTATTNTAAAGCTTTCGTTTTTTTACTGTACGGCGAACTGACGCTTTAAAAGTAGAACATTTAAAAGTTTCACCAATTTCAAAAACACTAATTTTTTATTTTACATTTCTTTTCACAAGTGTACCAAATTTACACCGAAGGTATTCTCCNTAGAACATTTAAAAGTTTCACCAATTTCAAAAACACTAATTTTTTATTTTACATTTCTTTTCACAAGTGTACCAAATTTACACCGAAGGTATTCTCCCCATCCACCAGTGTATTTAACAGTACCTCATTCTTTTTTTCAGCTTGAAAAATTTACCCCTGGTATTAAATTCGATACATTTTAGATTTTCATTCATAACTGTGACATTTATAAAGTATCGTAAAAAACAAATATTCTTATATCATTGTAAATAAAAAAAAGCTTACACAGTAACGCAAATAAAATTATTTCAGTCACAATGTTTGGTTTTGCCGTAAATCCGAAATATCTTAACTTATTTCTTAAAATAGAAAAAGTTGTTTTTCTGTAATTTATACAACCAGTTACAGTATATGGCCAAGTTTTAGTTGCACCATCTTCCACTTAAAATCCGTTTCTGTAACTTTCCTTTCTTCAAACATCAGTGTTGAACGATACAGATAGCTATAACCTGCTTCGCCTTTCAAAGCAATCTATACCACAACACAGGCAAGCCGTACTTTTATTCCCAGTTTCCTGTTATGGACAAGTCCAAGTTGAGAGAATGGCAGTGTGGCGAATAAGGAAATTTTACAATGTAACCACGTTAGCTGACTGGATAAAATCTTGAACGCATTCTACAGGTGTTGTGCTGAATTTCGAGATCAGTGCCTGTCTACCTTCTTCCTGCAATTAGAAGTGATTGGTTTTCGAATATATACAGGGAGCGGCAGAAATATCTCCCGAATTTGAACGACTAATAAAAAATACACAAACGATTCTAGTCAAAATTTTATTAAACCATCTAAAAGAATTATGTTTGCCATTTAGTTTGATTGAATTTTTTTTATTTTCCCTTTATCATTAAACATAATATTTTTTTAATTTTCACTTAATCTTTAAAAATAATCTTTTTTTAATTGTCACTTAATTTTTAAACATGATCTTTTTTTTAATTTTCACTTTTTAAAAATAATCTCACTCAAATTCCAACCGTGACATGTCTGAAGCCTCACTCTGAAATTACGCATTACTCTTCTCGTCATCTCTTGTGGAATTTCCGCGACTTCGTGTTGGATAGCAACTTTGAGTTCATCGATGGTCGTCGGTTTGTTTTTTGTAGACTCTACTCTTCAGGTAACCCCAGAGAAAGAAGTCACAGGTGGTAAGATCGGGTGAACGAGCTGGCCACGGGATGTCGCCTCGCAGTGAGATTAAACGCCCTGGACACATTTGTCTTAGGACTGCCGTAGATTCTCTTGCTGTGTGAGCGGTGGCACCATCCTGTTGAAACCATACAGCAGGATTTACACGTTCATTCAGTTTCGGCTCCAGGAAGTTGTGTAGCATCTCTACGTAACGATGAGACGTTACTGTAACTGTTCGTCCTTACTCCTCAACAAAATACGGGCCTATTATTCCAAAGTCTGCTACAGCACACCAAACAGTGACACGTTGGCTATGGAGAGGTCGCTCACGAAGTTGCCGAGGATTATTTTCTGCCCAATATCGAAAATTCTGTTTGTTGACGAATCCTGATAAATGAAAATGTGGTTCGTCACTTGAGAGCACAACTGCGTCTGTTGGAAAGTTTTCCAGGATAGCCTGTCAAGATGCAATACGGTTGGCCCAATCACGTTCACTAAGTTCCTGCACAACCATGATTTTGTACGGATGAAAGTGGAGGTATTGGTGTAAAATTCTTCTCACACTACGATCAGATATTCTCAAGCTGGCAGCGTGCCTACGGGCTGGCCGTCTTGGAGATTTGGTAACTGCTTGTTGGAGTAATTGAACGTTCTGTGGAGTTCGAGCGCTGCGAGGTCTACCTGGCGGTGCATTTTTTAAAGCCGAACCTGTGACTCTAAAATTTTTAACCCACAATAGAACGGTTTTCCTGTCAGGGACTGCACCGTGCCGACCTATTCCGAAGCACGTACGAAATAATCTCTGCGTTGTGATTACAGAATCGCCATTTTTAAAATAGGTTTCAAGGACGAACGCACGATGTTCACCACTCCATTCCATTGTGGCGACTGAAATGGCAGTAGTGGTGCTGCACTATGACACAACCCCGGGCCGCCTACCACCACTAGCGCCGAGCCCATGGCAGTGGCAAATTCGGGAGTTATTTCTGCCGCTCCCTGTATAACCATAGATGAAAGAAGGAAAATTTTTTCGAAATCATACTGGTTGTCTGACTCGTACTTTCCATTTCAAGTAAGGAAATACAATCACTGCCTGCCTCATCAATTGTTTCTTTCTATTTTTCTATCTGTATTTATTTTTAATATTTAAATTCTGTTTCAAGAAAGACGCTGTCAGCCAGGTTTTAAAGCATTTTATTTCCTCGTAGTAGTGTTTTTTGCTTTCTCTCTTTCTTTCATCTGACTACAAACCTCGCAAATGTACACTGGGTTGGAGCAGGAAGTACACTTCACTGTGCATAAGGGTGCACTTGGAACGAGGAGCTGTACTTTGATTTTCAGCATAATTACAGTTTTTCTGCATGAAAACAGGATCTCTGGCTGGGGTCTATTATAAGTCCCAGTGTATAAAAATATTTCTTTATTTTACTGAAAAGTGGTGGGAACATAATTCTCCAGCACTCTCCGGTAAATTACAGACATTATGCTTAAAAAAAAAACTCACTTCCCGTACATTTTACATTACTTTTGTTGAATTCTTTGAACCCCTCCGTAGATAGATTTGCCAGTTAGTTTTCTTTATACTTGTGATTTTAAAAAGAGATCACGAAAAACTTTACTTTTCGTTATGCGGGTGTTTTGCGGTGTGTGAAAATTAAGTAAAAATTAATTTATATTATACTTAAGCGAATTTTTGACTTGAAATAGTAAATTTTGTTGCAAAGAACTTACAGCTTAACAACGAAACTCTTATGGCTGACACAGACACACACATATATATATACACACACTTTCTCTATTAGAATTTTCTGAACTCTTAAAAGCAATGTCTTACGTGTTTTAAGCCTAAGCACTGCTAGAGGGGCCAGAGGGTCCTTTTTGATGTTAAGAGAACTAAAGAAATAGGTATAAGGGGCGCGAATATCTTAATTGGTGCAGAAACTCATTTTTTGTTTACAGTGGCAAAGAATGCTTCGCGTGGACTCGGCATTGTTCATTTCCGAAACTCGAAGTTGTAGGAAATACGGAGACGTTCCGTATTTTGCATTTACGCATACCTCAACTCCGTATTNATTTCCGAAACTCGAAGTTGTAGGAAATACGGAGACGTTCCGTATTTTGCATTTACGCATACCTCAACTCCGTATTTTTTCTCTGTGAATCGCGTTTCCGTTTATTTTGTGCATATTTCCGTAACAATTTCCTAAAATATACGGTAATTTTTAACAGTGAGTGAACATCAACACGTGACTGTCTATTCCGACGTCTGCGATACACCGTGATAGCTTCGACGCCTCAGCTGATAGAAACATGACATTATTTTAAATTTTGCTTCTCGGCAGCACTGCTTTCAAATGCAGGCTAGAAAGGCTGGAAGGAGTACAGATATCGTTATAAAAACCGCCGATAGCGGAACTCTTCATTCTAAATCTGAATTAGTGATTTCAATCAGTAGAACTAATCAACTCAGTTTCCAGTTAATGAGCTGGTATCTACTGGTGAATCAGTGGAATTCACTGAGATTTTACTACCAGGCAGTGCAATTCACTAGGGATCAGTAGAAATCACTGTTTAATCAGTGAATAATAGCCAATAAAATTATAAGTACAATTTAACTGATTCACGTGGAGTAGTTTCAACCATTTTGATTTCAGAGTGTTGCAGAACAAAATATTATTGATATGAAAAATTAACATTTGAGTTAAAATTTTTATTGGGTAGAAATAGAAAATGTGGGTATGTAGACCAAGAAGAAACAGAAGGCGAGGAAAGTCCTGGCACAGTTGGTGCAACTGACCCTCCAAATTCGCCATAAATGCCACTGAAGTTGCCGTCCAATCTGCTCCCAAACGTTCTCGATGGGGGAGAGGTCTCGGGACCTTGCTGGCCAAGGAAGAATGTTGACACCACGAAAGCAGGCCAGAGATACTCATGCTGTGTGAGACCGGGCATTATCCTCCTGGTAAATGACGTTGTCAATAGGCCATTCCATTTTAATTCAACACATTTCAGAAATATTTTTTTTGTATCACCATTTTTATTTTAATGGAATTTTTTATGGAATATATCTTATCCTTATATAACACAAAAATTATTTTTGCATACTTCTCATCAGATATTTAATTAACACTGTCACCATAGTCTTCATGATCGTCTTCACCCCCTGTTTCATCCTTAATATCAAGATTTCCATTCTTTGTTGGAGCCGCGTGGTTATCATCAGTATTTAGGCCCGACGACCGTTTATTTTGAAGTTCTTCGACTCACGCGAACGCCTTGTAAGTGCACATTCCACACAAACCGACTTAATTATGCCTCGTCATAATCGTCTGCGGAAACAGTACCCACCGATACAGCATGGAGTATTGGCGGTATCACTTGCTGTCTTCCAGTAGACGAACCCTTGCATATCTCGGTTTGTTCTTTCAATGTATCACCTTGCAGAAACTGCATGGGACCAATGTCGCAATGCTTCATCGCGCGGAAAGGACTCTTCGTACAGACCGTTCTCTTATGCCAAAGAGCATTTTGACCACAGGTGAAAACTCGATCGCAAAATTGGCACTGGCGATAACCAGTTAGCGATGATGCAGGTCGCGGCTCCATCATCGTTGAGGTCAAAGGCAGGCCCTTGTATTCGCAATTGATCTTCGTGGTATGACGAGAGAGCGCTTCTAAACCGATGTTAACTCCCCAACGTCTGAACAACAATTAAGGTATCAGCATGCATCGCAGCTCTATATATACTTTCTCCTATCACTCGGAAAACGCTGTTCATTATTTTCTAAGACCAAGATGAAATTAATATTTTTTTAATTGTTTCGGGCTTCGAACTCGTGTCCCTACACCATACCTAACAGTTACAGATTGCTTAAAAATTTGCGCAAGTTGCGCATGAATACTAAACAGTGCACGAACTGCACAAATAAGCCTAGAAAACTTTCGCTATTAATAAAATTGCAAACCTCATATTTCATCCCGACTCTAGAATAATTCTTCTAAACCTTACATTCAGCCTTTATTGTATATTATTCCCATCACTGGCAAAATTAGCATATTTTTTCTAAGTCCGAGAGAAAATGATTTTTGAATAGTTTCAGGTCTCGAACACAGGTCCCTACGCCATGCCTAAACGATAGATATTGCTTAAATGTACATATAAGGTGTGCATAACCACGTAAATAGACAGAAAATCACGTACAAAGTCCGTTAAAAATAAATTATCCAATGCCCAGGTCGGTATTCCAACTGGGGTCCCTATATCACCCTATACCATGTTTATTATTTGTCCAAAATTTGTCTAGCCTACTTATTATGTTTCATTGCTATACATATATTCCGAATTTATTCCTGCTATTTTTATTAAAGTGCCACTTAGATGGTTCTTCCATGGAAAGCCAGTAGTGTTCATTCTCTCATTCTCAATTATTATCAAACTAAGGACCTTTTTCTTGAAATATATTCGTAGAGAGCAGTGCGTTCCCTGCGCTTATTTTTTACGGTGTTTTGAACACAAATTATAAAAGACTTTGTTTTGCAGTAATGCAAACATTACGTATACGGTCATGTGGTAGACATATTTTTATACAAAACACATATGTTTCCTAAGAAAAGGAAATTGTTTTCAACTGACTACCTTTAGTTTAATTAACCCATTACTTAATTTATATTGGACTGGGAAAAGCAAATGCGTCACAGGTACAGCGTGATATGCACGTGTCTGCTCACAAATACGCGATCTGGCTAAGAGAGAGGAAAACGATAATAATATTAAAAGCGGATGTAGTCAAGGAATTTTTTTCCCGTCTAGCTGCCCAATCTTCAATCGAACATTGGGCGAATATTGTATGTCTATCTTAAAACGAAGTTTAGTGTGCGCGCGTGTCTACAATGTGGAACCCGCGTCGCTGTGCGTACAGAGCCGCGAGCTTTGACACCTATATGTAGGTGTGTGTTTGAGCGCGCGTATGCGTGTTTCCTGTATAAGCCAGACTGAATTTGTTTTTAGGTACACGCACCTTGTGGGAACAGTTATCTTGCACCGGCAAGCTGAGGCAGCGCGGTAGCCGCAAGGCCTTGGGCTGGACACGCCTGCAGTTGACAAGTGCAGACCCCACCTCATCCTCGTCGACAGCCAACAAGTGCCGGCCGCGACACGTCAGTGCAGTGCGCGTCGCTGGCTGCTCTGCGCGAGGACTGTTCATACGAACTACGCTGAATTGTCTACAACCCGCATGGAGTTCAATACCTCTAGCTCGCATCTCTACATAATGACGCGTTAAATTTTATTTTAGTGCAGGATGAAAATAAAAGAATACCCCAACTTTAAAGGTCTATAATATCAAAACCAAACAACCTACAACATTTATTGACCTATCAAATTAACCGTGGAACCGTGAAGTTTGTTTACCATACATTCATAAATGTTCAATGTGACTACCACAAATTGCCCGAACGACATCTACGCGTTAGTAAAACTCGTTCCACACTCTTGTCAGCACGTCCGGTGTTACGGTTTGGATGGCGTCCAAACAGCCAGGTGCCAATGGGGTAGAGCACCATAAAGGGAACATCAGACCGTGTCCTTCACATTGACGTGTCGAATGCGAGTTCGCTACCCCCTCACCACCTCAAACCGAGAGTTAGGAACGCCATCCAAACCGTAACACCGGACATGCTGACAAGAACGTGGAACGAGTTTGATTATCGCGTAGATGTCATTCGGGCCGCTCATGGTGGTCACATTGAACATTTATGAATATATGGAAAACAAACTTCATGGTTCCATGGTTCATTTGATTGGTCTATAAAGTTTTAGATTGTTTGGTTTTAATATTATAGATCTTCAAAGTTGGGGTATTCTTTTACACTCACNATTGGTCTATAAAGTTTTAGATTGTTTGGTTTTAATATTATAGATCTTCAAAGTTGGGGTATTCTTTTACACTCACTCTGTATATTATTTACACCAGCCAATCGGAGTGCCGTGGAAATTATTGATTCCGCCTATAACGTATTTTTATTTCTGTTTCCTGCCATCGCTTTTCCATACTTATGAAATAGACGTTTTCAAAACAACAGTATTATTCTATAATAGCAAATACAAGACAAACACGTTCAGCATGTTGAGCGCATCTACTTCTCTTTCACGACGCAGCTCGGTCGTGAACAGCGGATTTTTTGCTTAAGATGTTTTTAATGTCAGTATTATGACATTATTATCTAGAAACGCAATAAATTGTGGATTTATTTATTTTTAAAATTTATTACATGTTATTGTTGGCGAATTTTAATTTACCGAGAAAAATAAATTCCTATCGCTCATTAGTAAGTGACTTCTGCTTTCTTCGGCATGTGAATACACCCAATTTCATTAGTTTTGTTCTAAACACGCAAGTGATACACGCCTCCAAGGCCGCACAGCAGCGAACTTGCGATCATGGCCAGTTCGCGCGCACTTGTCTCAGGGTCATGTACACTGGGCCCCTCTTTCCCCCGCAGTTGCGTCATCTTGTCGCCAGCACTCTACGCATGTTATGACAGGTGCGCCGCAAGTCTGCCCGCTCATCCTGGCGGTTTAATTTACATAAAACGCAGAGCTGAATACAATTTTTTTTTTTNTGCGCCGCAAGTCTGCCCGCTCATCCTGGCGGTTTAATTTACATAAAACGCAGAGCTGAATACAATTTTTTTTTTTTCAATAAATATATCTATTTTTTTTTAAACAAAAAAATATTTATACTCGCATATTTTTACAAGGTCNATTTTTTTTTTTCAATAAATATATCTATTTTTTTTTAAACAAAAAAATATTTATACTCGCATATTTTTACAAGGTCCTGCCTGGAATACTCTATCTCATTAACAGCTAAAAGTGTGATTGCAGGGGGGTCTGGCCTACCGTTCGTTTGATTTCGTGAAAAATTATTTATCGGAAGAATTCAAAGTTTTTATTTACCTTCTCCTATATGGAACATTGCATCTTTAAATCACCGCGCAGGTGTGAAAACGGTTTTGAAGCACGTACGCTTGCAGTGTGCAGTTACCTGACACCGCGCAGGTGCAGACCTCATGGTCATCCGACACTGCGCAGGTGTGAAAAGGATTTTGAAGCACCGCTTGCACCTGACAGCATGCAAGTGCAGACCTGTGAAAATGCTAACACCGCTATTCCCACCTATGTTGATTTAGGGTATCTGACACCATATAGATGGTGAAAACGACGCGGAAGCACTTACGCGTGCTTACTCGAGTTACCTCACACTGTGAATGTGCAGGCCTGTGAAAATTGATAACACTGCTCTTGCCATGCAAGCACAGATTTTTTTCAACTTTGTCAAGATCAGCTGCCCTTCCTGTCCATGCGTGTGATGTCTCAATACCTGCATGCGATTGGCCAGCTGCAATCACGTGGCAACTCGGTGATTGGCTGATCGGTGGCTGAACAATGTAATAATGGTGTAAAACCATTGGTTTAAAGTCAATATGACGTCATAGGGCTTGCATACGTGTATATTATAAGCAATAAGGGTCAGCTGCAAGCATTCGTTTGACAACGGTTAATGTGAAAGGTGGAACATTACGGCTAGCTTCTACGCCAGGTAATCTATGGCCCGTTACGTTCAAGTGGATATTGCTCGCCAATTGTTTCTCGTCATCGATTTAATCTTTGAGGTAGATGTCTCCTGTTTTACCAGCGCTATCAACTTCCCCAGCTGTGATGTCTACATCATTTGCAGCATCTATTTCCACCAGTGCAACACCATCGTTTCAGAATGGTATGGTGCCAGCGACTTCTTCAGCTGTGACACCTACATCACTACCCGAATTTACTGCCACCAGTGCAGCACGATAATCTACAGATGATACAGTACCATTGAGTTCTTGAGTTGAGATGCCTACGAAATCGTCAAGGGAGCCATCGAACTTTTCGGCTGAGGTACGTAGAACACCATTGCTGGCATTATCTGCTTCTTTAGATCAAGCACCTACATATTAAATAGGTCCGTCCGAGTCTTTGCCTGAACCACTACATCATCATCAGTGTTACTTTTGTGATAAGACATTTGCTTTCGGCCACAATGTACGATGCCATGAAATATTTCATTGTGTCAAGAATCCCTGTCGCATATCGTACCTGTGTGACATACGCAGTAAGCAGTTCAGCCGTAGTGACAATTTACTTATACATGCAAAGACCTGTAAAGGCCAAGTGTATTTCTCATCACTACCTCGGTAACAGGTTTTCTGCAAGTATGTCTCTTGTGGCTGAATCGAGAAATTAATGCCACCTATGTGTTGAAAATAGAATCCAACATGGCGGCTGAGTGAGAGTGATACCAGTGCCCCTAGCAAGCAATGGACAAGTGGAAACAAGATGGCGGGGTCGAACAAAGATGACTAATAGGGTGGCACACTTAAGCAGCAATAAACAACATTACAGGGACCTGTGGTGCACTCTAGCGGATGACGAGAGAACTACAGCATGCGGCAGGTGCAAAGGATTGTAATTTGAAAACAAGATGGCGGGCGAAAATTATATAGTGGTAGGAAACAAGATGGCAGACAAGATGGAATGACAGACAGCCAAGATAGAATGAGAGAGCATGAAATATAAGGCAGAATCATAGGGAATGAATAAACAACATGAAATGGTAGAGCATGAAAATACAAGACAGAATGATAGAGCACGAAAAAACAACACTGAATGATAGAGCATGAAAATACAAAACAATGATAAAGCATGATGTGCAAAAACAAAATGGCGGAAACAATATGGCGATATACTGGCTACCAAGATGGTGGGTGGAGGTCAAGGTTACCCAAAATGGCAGATCCAATATGGTGGACAGCGCCGTAACGCCGCAGCCCTCATCCCTTGCAACATAATCGGCATAACCCTACTACTTGCTCCAAATGTTTTATAAGTACAAAATAATTTCCACTGAAGGAAGGTGAAAGGGAGTGTACATGTTTCTGAAGATTTTCCGGAACAATATTACTTGCTGTGTGTGTGTGTGTGTGTATTTAAGGTAGCTTGCGAGGACGAACTAATGAATTTCTAACGGCGCTGCGAGGACCTTGAACGTTGCGAAGGAAATCTCACTGTTTTGAAGTCCAAGGGACGCATTCGGCCCAGTTGTCAAATTTTATGATTTTCTGAGCGAGTCCTCGTAACGACCGTAGAGATTCAAACTCTTAGTGCAGCTAAATTCCGCTAGGAAGTGCTCTTGTCGATTTCCGTTACACACGGTGTGTATGCAGTTGGTCGTCTGCGTATGGATCGAGGACTTGGAAACACACTTCTTATTTACACTGATGTGAGCGCCTTCGGTTTCTGTGAGGTCCTCGCTTCCGGCCAATAAGAAAATATAGTTTGAATTTTAAATGTATCTTCAAACACTGAGTAATACAATCATCCTAAAGCGCTTACGGCTATTTGTATGTTGGACAATATTATTAATTATGTAAACAAAGCGTGGCAATTCTTGTTTCGCTTAATGCCTGTGTACGATGGCATAACTTTTTCATCGCTTTTCCTCATAAATTAATTTAAAATGAAAATTGGAACTTTTTTTACACACTTGCATTAATTTGGGTGCGAAACATAACTATACTTGGATTGGTGAGCAAGGAATGTCGTCCCTTACTATACTGACCAAGTTTCTAATCAAAGAGATGCTGTAAAGTTTTTCTAAGGAGTTTCTGCTCCCCAAGAGTGTTTGTGTCATATCGTCCTGTCAAATAACTATTTGCATAATAAACCTAATGAATTAAGATAGTTTTAATTTCAGTAAACAATTATATAGCAAAAATAATGTTACTTTTGTAAAATAATAATTTTCTCAGAAAACATGATTTATTTTTATAAATGTATGCAACTCTCTGATAAGAAAATCTGTTATTTAAATTCTTGCAGGCTACCACACTTAAACATAAACACAGCTCACCATAACATTTGTTCAAACCAGAAGTTATTTTAGCTGTATCTCGAACAGAACGTCTGGTTATAATACACATTCATTAAATTGCAAAAATAAAGAGCAGTCTTAGCTATGTCTATATGGAAAACTTCTGTTTATTCTAATAATCATAGTACTGATGTACTTTACTTCTCTCCCACCTCTCAGACCCCGGATTTTACACAAGTGGAATACGCAACGGTCGTTGCCGCTAGCCGGTGGTTTTACTCGGGGAACTCCCGTTTCTCCCACCATTGCATTCCGTCGCTGCCCCATATGCACCACACGTATGCCTCATCGGTGGTGAAGACCTCATCTGTTAAGCTCCGACAAAATCTTTCACTGCCGCTGAAGTATTTTCATGAATTAAATTTTATAATATTATTGTTTATCTTAGAATAAACACATTTATCGCAAAAAAAAACTCACTTGGAAATGAGCATGTGTGCAGTAAATTACGAAGACCTAATGAAAACTTAAACGTTATTCGTGAATCTAGATTTTTGCCTATATTTATTTTATGAGTTACCTAAATAATTTGAAACGTGAGGTTCTCTCAGTGAAACTATTGCTGCATTAATGGAAAAAAAGCAAAGGCGATAAGTGGCATAGAGTGTGATTAAAAAACTAGCTCAGTTTTCCAATATTTGTTTTTATTTTTAGTTTTAGTTTAGGCGTAACGTCTCGTCGACAGCGAGGTCATTTGAGGCGCAAGTATTACTAAGTATATCAGGAAAGAGTAAGTAAACGGCAATGGCTTGTTCCAGGGACACATCCCATAAATCAGGGTAGCCGGACCGGGATTAAAACCCAGAAATTCTAAAATGCGAGTCCAGAGATTTGCCTCTGCGACAACGCGTTCGGTTTCGGTGTTCATGATCTTATATGTAATTTTATTAAATTTCCCTGATTGTGATAAATGAATTCATATATAAAATATAAGAGCGCGCCATTAATGGGAGATCTATTTAATCCACGTATATAAAAGCGAAAAAAATATAATTTACTTTCTGCGACAGCTTTCAAAACAAAGTAATCTAATGACACACATATCGTCTACATTAGTTGTAACGACTAGTTGGTGCAGTATTTGCTTATCGCAAGAGGAAAATCATATTATGTGCATTTCGCAATACAGATGAGGTTCATGTCAGTATGGAATGTCAAGAGCAATTTAAATCCTACTGATAGTAAAAAAGATTTCAGTATTAGGAATTTGAAGTGGTGTGCATACACATTCTCTATACACCGCGAAAACGTTTTTTGTTTATACTGTGCAATACAACACAAAACCAAAGCCGAAAGAGTTTATAATGTTCTCCATTCCGTAAGAACTTCAATTTTGCAGCGATGACAGCGTTCCATAGTTGCTAATACGTGCTTTCAAATCCAAATGCGTGATGAGTAACTTCTGTATTAGGCAATCAAAGTAGTTTNATGGAATGTCAAGAGCAATTTAAATCCTACTGATAGTAAAAAAGATTTCAGTATTAGGAATTTGAAGTGGTGTGCATTCACATTCTCTATACACCGCGAAAACGTTTTTGTTTATACTGTGCAATACAACACAAAACCAAAGCCGAAAGAGTTTATAATGGTCTCCATTCCGTAAGAACTTCAATTTTGCAGCGATGACAGCGTTCCATAGTTGCTAATACGTGCTTTCAAATCCAAATGCGTGATGAGTAACTTCTGTATTAAGCAACCAAGGTAGTTCNAACTTCTGTATTAGGCAATCAAAGTAGTTTCAAAACTACACTATTATATGATGTGCATTTTGGGAGGAATTAGTTTTGTCCATTGACGTTAGCTCCAAAATCATTCATGATGACCCTGCATGATGAAAAGACATGTCAAACAATCAATAACCTATTCCCGAACAATTAACTGTACAAGTAAATCCCCTTGCGCAAAAGTCGCCATAACACTACTACTGCAGAATTTTCTTGTAATGTTATTTAACACTACGTACTTTTGCGTAATTTTTGGTCTATACTGCACACAGCGAAGCTCAATGACCAATGATCTTACCTGTGGTTTTATGATTCGCAAACCGTTTTACTGGTCTAGGTCCTAATAGGTTCATACAACTCTAGCTGAACATATAGCCTACAGCTCATTGACTGTGAGAACGCAACAGTGTTGACTTAAGTTCCGCACGCATCATAAATTCTTTTGTTTTCAACACCAAAAACCGTGAATTAATGTGGGTTTTAAATAGTTAAAAGTAGTAGACTACCAAATCGCATAGTCTTCTCAAAACTCTACATGTTTAAAATTAATATTTCACACAGGCCAGACAGCTTTCGTCGTTCTGATTCCGCTTGCCTCTCGCCGCATTCATTGCACTTGTTTTATAATAGAAATGTGTACTACGATGAATATTTAGGCTGTGTTGGCCTTGGCTCTGAAATGATATAGTTTCGTGTTGTAGTTTTAAGTTACGTTTCCATGTGTACATGATGTTAATTTCTCTGACTGCAGCAATAATTGTAGTTCACGAAATATTATTTGTCTGAAGTAAACGATCGTTAAAAAAGTAAGACAAAAAAAATTTGAATGTCCAAATACTACAGAGAACAGAAAACATCTTGTACCAACATTTGTAAAATTAATGAGAATTTATGCATGCATGATTTGCAGAAATTAAAATATGTCGTTCAAAATTTTTTTCTCCATATTAATTATTAATGTAAAACTGTAGTGTCGTGACAAACCATTCCTATTTAGTTGACAAGTCCTTAGAGTGAGTAAAGAGATTTAAGTGGCTCTTAACAGCGAGGTCTTGCAAGCCGATGAAGGTGATTGAGGTGAGTATGGGGCAGCGCCGGAATGAAAGGGTTGGGGAAACGGGAGATCCGAAAGAAAACCCGCTGACAAGCGACATCGTCCGGAACGATTCCCACATGTGAAAATCCGGGAGTGATCCGGCCGGGTATTGAACCCGGTTCGCCTTGGTGGGAGGCAAGCAACAAGTACTTAGACACTGTGAAATCAAAACATTATTTTTATTACCACAAAAACTTTGCGACTGTAATTAAAAAAACATGTAAATAATCAGATTTTTTAAAGAAATCAAGTATTAAAAAGCATTTCTGACATTTCATAATGGGATTTTCGACAAAATATTTTCATTCTCTCAGTTACATACTGTCATGTGTTAAAATTTCTCGAATCTAAAATATATCAGCTGTTCAATCAAAATGATCTTCAGAAATATTGTTTGACTGTGTCCTATGACGGTGCAACACCAACTGAATTTCAAACTAGAATGAGCATTCGTGGTTTCGTAAACGAAGTCTCACCACCAAGGAACTGTTGATGCAGCAGTGAATCATGGGAAAAATTCATATTTAGAATATCAGCCTTTGGCAAGCTTCCACAAAGCTAGTAATACATTGGGAACTTAAAAGAATTTGGGGAATTCAGTAAACAATTAATTTATCTCAGACTGCAACCACACGTTACGTAAGCTAAGTTGTGCGTCATATAAAGACTGGTTGTTTAAAATACGTAAAATGAGATGCAACATTCAGAAATAAGCATGCAAGAAAAAAGTACGTATAACAATAAATGGACTATTTAGACTCTAGTTATATATTTCGAACACTTGTGTGTAATTTTTATAGCCAGTTTCACAAGCATTTAAGATTTTTATTTGGATTGTGGTGGGTTAGCTAAGATTTTTCTAGAATGTGTTAGCTTTGGTTTCGTCTGAGTTCTACTTGGTTAGGTTTTGTTAGGTTCGGTTTGATTTGTTTTAATCCGGATACATTGTGCAAATTTTATACAAATTAGTATTGTAAATATGCAAAAGAAAATTGTCAGAAAGCATAAATGAAAACCTGTGTCGAATATTGCCAAAACCAAAAATTTTTAAGACTGCATTACTTGAATTGTCTCTCTGAAACCAAGTGACTGTAAAAATGCGAAGTACACAATCGTGAGCTGCTGACAAAGTTTAACGATCACTGTATAAATAAGTGTAAATTTACACATACAAATTTTGGGTAGTTTTACATTTTATATGTGTAATTTGTAAAAACAACTACAGTACAAGTAATTTTACACAAATGTTCTTAATATTCCAAGGGGTACTACGTGTCTTTGGTAAAATACATGAATGTATGGCTTAATGAAAATAGTGTTGGTTTTAATTTACACAATTTGAAGTACGTGTCAAAATACACCCACTCACTGTATTAATACCTTAAGTTATGCATTTTTACTGCTACATAGTCGATTTATGAATACCCAATGCCAGTATATTTGCACACCTTTAATTGTGTAATTTTACAATGACCGCGTGTGTGTAAATTTGCATTATATTCTGGAGTATCTGTGAACGTATATTTACACATGCAATTTTTCGGAGATTTAACATTTTTATGTGTAATTTGCAAAAACCAGTAAAGTATTTGTAATTTTACACTAATGCTCCTGTGTATTCCTGTGTATTTGTTTAAACCATGCTATCTAGCGGTAGGGAATAGAACTACTACGAACTCTTTTTGTGGGTTCAAAAGGAAATCTTAACGCTTGCTGATGTAAGATGCTGGCTATTATACAACTACTTATTCTGTATATGAAGTCAATTGTTACCCACATTTTGTAGATAACTTTTTATAATTCTGTTAAACTACCAAGTTACAAAACGGAGTAAAATAACGATGAAAATTGTAAAAATACACATACAACGTATGTGAATTAACATGAAGTAGTTGTGAAAGAATATATGCTGACGGTAAAATTGTTTAGTAAAACAGAACAGTGAAAAATGTACAGAAATTGTGTAATTACAATTAAAGTGAATCTGCGATTTTTTTTTTGTTAGTGAGAAAATACACATACACAGTGGTGAAATTACAATTGCGATGTCTGTGTAACTTTACTTGCCATGGAGAGAAAATACACAAATGTTGCAGATCATTTTCTGCTATATAGTAATTGTAATTTTACACCATTCTATGTAAAGTTAGTTGTACAAAGTATATGTTATTTTTTCTAGTTTGTAGGATAAATTTACTTGGCCGTAGAGTAAATTGACCCAAGTAGGTGTAAAATTACACAAATGTAAGTGGAGACACTGGTGCCACATACATTTAGTGTAAAATTACACTTTTTTTTTACAGTGGAGAGTCGAGGACGGGTTCTAAAATACACGAATGAGTTAGAAAACGTACACGGATCGTACGTAGGCGGAACGATCAGACGAATCAGAACAGATCTGTGCTGATGTATCATACACAGAAACATAGGGCCTAAGTATTTACAACTTAGAGAAATATAAATTGACTGGATATGAAAATGGCAGACGCGCATAGGACGCATAAAATACTATTTAATAACAGTTAATAATTCATTAAAAAAAATACTGCAAAGCCATACATGAGCGGTAATGTAAACAAAAGCGATAACACATTAATTTTACTTTACGAAACTCAGTTATTCATTTTAGCAATCATATGTAATTTGATATTATTTCCCACTACTGTTTTTTAAAATAATTCTGTTCTTTTTAAAAGTGTTCTATATACATCGTCCTAAAAATAAAAAAAATAATTTTTATAAGTGTTAAGGTTTCGAGCGGATTTGGTTTCCGTATGGTTATGGTTTTGACTGGGCCGAGACATGTTCGCTAAAACATCTTCGAAGTAGATAAGTGAACTGTTTATGACCTAAGGTATTTTTAAGAACATCGCCAAAAACCAATTCATTTCTCTTTAATATATGTAAATATATTTAAAATTATTTACGACAACCATGTTACTCCTATTTTTTGTTTTTTTTTTGTTTTTGTTCCGGCATAGCTGACTTTTGTCTACAAATTAGTATCACAACTGAACGACAAAAACGCAGTGTGTTCATTTGATTATAACCACAATGCTGATGACACTAGAATAATACTCGATTCCTATTATCTGCACACATTCGCGTATAACGTAAGAGTTCGGAGATGTTCCAACATTTTGCTTACGCATCCGTGCCCACATGCGTGCCACTGTCGATACAGCTCGCAGTGGTTCGTATTTCCGCGTCAGTGACGTCTTATAACCCACCTTGGTACGACAAACACATCAATATTAATTACATCAATTTTGTAGGAATTCTAACAGTTTCGTTAATCACCAAGTGATCATAAACTGCAGATTGATTTGACTTTCCCCGTTACAGCAGCCTCGTGGGACCATTCCTGACAACGTTGCAGGTCGGTCCAGATTCTCCCACCACTTTCGCCAGCCCTGACCGGCACTACGTCTTGTATTTCATAGTGCATTTTGAATGTTCACGTGTATGTAGCATGTAATTAAGTATTATCGATAGAGCAGTTATAGATAGTTCTTAATATGCATTTCAAATTTTTAAACAAATTACATAGTAACTGTCAATCATTATCAAACGGCAATTTCAGCGCTGGCTACTATTGCTCAGATTGTCACGTTACAGCAAGGGACCTACAGCAACTGTTCACAAGTAATCATTTAGTACTGACCATTTTCTGTCCAGGAAGTGTAATCAAACTGACATTCGCATTTAAGTGTGGAGTAGTATTTCGAAATATGGCAGAAATACTTAACAAAACTTTTTTTCTAATTCCTTGGTGTAAAATAAAAACATTTCAATTCGGCTTGAAATAATTTTACATGTTTAAATTCTTTATTGAAATATATATGTTGTTGAAATATGTCTTTAAAGAAATTATATTTGTAGATGTAGCAGATGCTGTTACTAACAACCTTTTTTCATCTGTTGAATAGATAAATACTGGCAGCCAGGGAAATTTTTTTTATGTTCTTCCAGCTGTCGAAAACTACTCACTATTACAAAATAAAAAATTAACAATCAAGAAACAGTTGGAAAGACAAAAAAACTACGATAATATAATCAATAATCCTGTAGAGACCAGGACATGCTTCCAAGCCTTGGATAAAAGAAGTAGAGGAAGTTAAATGAATTCGATACTAAATGGTCGAAGTGGTATTGGAGTTACTGGACTGTACGCATACGTAAACTAAAGATGGCATTTTCTTTAAAATAATAATGCAGAGGGAAAATATTTGTTGATTTTGTTATTGTAGTGACACAAATTGCTACCAAATTCCTATATATATATATAAGACTCAAGCGCAAGTACTGGGAGTTAAAAGCGAAGTTTGTATATTTTTAAAATTTTTCTGGCGCAATTTCAAATTTTTCAACAAAATTGACAAAAATAGAAGTGGAACGAAGTGGCACAACTAATTTTTCAACAAAATTGACAAAAAAAAGTAATAGGATGAAGTGGCAGGATAAAAAAAAAGTTTTTTCGGCACAATTCGGTTCTGAAGTGGCATCCGATAATGCCGAACTGGGACAAGTAGAAAAAAACTGGGAGAATAATTTGTTCATTTAATTAAAATTATTCAAAATTTTTATTTGTAAGCTGCGCTAATGTGTAAATTTCATTAAAATCAATCAACTTTTAGTCAGAATCTTGCTAATATTCATTAATTTCTCAAGCTATGCTAGGATTCAAGCGCAGTTTCATATTAAATTAAATTCTATACAAAGATTCTAGCACAATTATTTATAAATTATATATAGACATACTAGCACAACTAATTTTCCCAAGGTGACACAATAAAAACCAAGAGCGGGATGAAAAGTGGCAAAATTATAATATGTAAAGATTTGATAACATAGTTGACAACTATAAAATGGCACTCAGTGGCATGAAAGTGGTACAATGATATTTGAATAAATACCAGTTCACCGGGAAATTCAATGAAAAGGAAATTTTTCATCAAATCTCAATTCTATCTCCCGCATATATTTCCCGTTTTTCCTTATCTTTAATAATTTATATATTAATTGAACAAGGAATTAATTTTTTTGTTTTATATCATTTTCATTTGTGAATTTTATATAGCGATGTGGCAATGGGGTTTTATATTCATCATCTAGGGTACAACTTTTTTTTTTTACTTAAGTGAGAATCAACAATTAGAAAATCTGTAGCTTTATATTTTCCATCCTTCTATAAATCTTGTAGAACAATACATTTATATGAACGATTCAACTTGTTAAGCAGAGCTTCAATTTATGTAAACAGCATTTTAATGTCACAATAATAAAAAAATTACATCAATGGAGACTAACATAGAGAAGAAATGTAAAAACTGTGGTGAAGAAAAAGATATTAACTGTTTCTATTCACATAAAAGAAAAAGATAAACTCGTTAATAAATTTAAAACATGTTTCAATCAACAATTTATCGAGAAACAGTTAGAGAAAGTGTGTTGTGAAGAATTGGGAAAACATTTTTGTAGGTCATATCTTAAAGTATATAAACAAAAAAATGCACATATTAATAAGAATAAAGAATATCCCTACAACAAAAATATGTAAACATTTTCAAAAAACTCAATTTATCGATTTATTTACACCTTGTCCTTACACGAGAGATAACATTATTTACGTAGAGTATTTATAAATGAGTATATGAGAAAGATATATAATAGTAAAAGGCAAGCTAAAGCAGACTTGGCTGCATCAGAGGACGAAATCAAAATTGAATCTAATGAAAGTAGTGATGATACTAATAATAAGCAGCCGCTTACATAAGTAGGGACTCTATAGTCGCGTGGCTCCAGCCGTATACGCAGGCAATAGTCGCACTGTAAAGGGGTTTTAATTTGGGACCAATCTATGCCCGTCGTTCATTAAGGGTCACGGGGAATAACATGCTAGGAAGTAGCGGCGATGAAATGCAATTACAAGGAACAAAACTGGAACACGAAGATAAAATTTCCGGCTGAAGGCGACGTCCGCCAGGTTTCGCACATTAGGCAGGTTTATTTATCTGGCAAAATACCATGTGGGATTTATTATTATTTTGACTTATATATTTTAACTACAGCCACTCTTGCCTCATTTTTCGTGTTTGTTTCATGTATTAGACTTTGGTTTTTGTGATCACAATTTGTAGCAATGGAGTACGTTCAAAATATTTCGCCTAGTCATTCGGTAGGTGGTTGGGTTTAACGTCTCGTCGACAGCGAGGTCATTAGACACGGAGCAAGGTAAATCGGCTATGACCTTCGTTAGGACCCATCCCAGCATTCGCCTGGGGTGATATCGGTTAACCACGGAAAACCGAAATCAGGATGTCAGGATCGGGAATCGAACCCAGGTCCTCCCGAATGCGAGTCCAGTGAGTTGCCACTGCGACACCCCGCTCGGTGGCACATTAACAAGGCGGCCACCGCGGCTTGCGGCAACACTGTTTACATTAAAATATATGTAATTTACTTGCAGGATATGGAAAATGCTGAGAAAAGAGCATACTAAGTTATAAGAAAAAAACGTGTTATCGCATTGCGTAGTCAGTTTAGAGAATAAGCATCAAGTGCAAGACTTTTCTGATATCTTTGTTTTGAAGATATGCTACTTTAAGTTCAAAATTTTAATCTTAATATTGCCTGTAATATTTCTGCGTACATACTAAGAGCAGATATTTCATCCAACTGAACGGAACCTTTCGTAATCTTACCTAATGAAATTTCATGAACAGCGAATTATGATCAAAAGACAGGTCAAACAATCAATTACCTATTCCCGAACAATATACTGTAGAAGTAATAGAGTAGTTCTGTAGTAGTAGTAGTAGTAGTAGTAGTATAGTGAATTTGGNAATGCGAGTCCAGTGAGTTGCCACTGCGACACCCCGCTCGGTGGCACATTAACAAGGCGGCCACCGCGGCTTGCGGCTACACTGTTTACATTAAAATATATGTAATTTACTTGCAGGATATGGAAAATGCTGAGAAAAGAGCATACTAAGTTATAAGAAAAAAACGTGTTATCGCATTGCGTAGTCAGTTTAGAGAATAAGCATCAAGAACAAGACTTTTCTGAAATCTTTGTTTTGAAGATATGTTACTTTAAGTTGAAAATTTGAATCTTAATATTGCCTGTAATATTTATGCGTACATACTAAGAGTAGATATTTCATCCAGCTGAAGGGAACCTATCGTAATCTTACCTAATGAAATTTCATGAACAGCGAATTATGATCAAAAGACATGTCAAACAATCAATTACCTATTACCGTACAATATACTGTAGAAGTAATAGAGTAGTTCTGTAGTAGTATTAGTAGTAGTATAGTGAATTTGAGGCAAGGGGATGGGGGATCGGAGCGTAGGAACTGTTCATACTCTGTCATTCCGGTCGGCCGGTGGGCATGTTGGATGTCGGTGACTTTGACCTTGACCCCGTGCCCATTACCTTGCATGACCTAATGCCCAAAAATCAAACAAACTCAAAAAAATTTACAAATTATAAAATATTTGTAAAAAAATATTAAAATAATAATTATTTAAAAAATATATAAATATCTCAAAAATTTCCAAAAAATTTCAAAAAATTCCCAAAAAACCCCTTGAAACTTTACTCAAGACCCAAGACACAAGACCAAAGACCCAAGACTCAAGACTCAAAACCATTTACTCAAGACTGAAAACCCTTAACCCAAGACACGAGACCCTTGACCCTTGAACCAAGACCCAAGACCCAAGACCCTTGACTCAAGACTCAAGACCATTGACTCAAGACTCAAGAATCAAGACTCATGGCTCAAGACCCTTGATTCAATACCCTTGACCCAAGACGTATCACAAATAATTGGCATGAGACAAATCAGAATGTAATGGCTTTTATTGATATTTGTGTACAGTAATATTGAAGAGAAGAATACATTGGCAAAAAGGCATATATAAATCAATATAAAGATGCACACAAAATATAGCAATATTATGAAAAATACCAAACTTTCAAACCGGTAACAATCAATATAAAACGTTACCCTTGGAGCACCAACACAAAATTGATTTAATACTGTCTCCCGTACATGCCATTACGTAATGATTTAAAATACAATTATTTATACTTGTGTAAAAAGCAATTCTTTCTGAGCTCCAATAATGTCATTAAAGAGCCAAGGAAGGAGGGTAGCCACCCACAGCCCAGTAAAACCTCCAACCATATAAAAATATATTAAAAGTTACAATAAAAAGATTACGGTGGGAGGCAGTCGAATGTGACCCATTAAAGCTGCTACCGTTAAAATACAACACTTTAAAACCTTAAAAATGAGACCCTACGAATGAGTCGTGGAAACGGAGGATTACCAAAAACTTCACTTAAACATGGGCGGCACACAAAGACAATCATGACACGTTAAAAACAAGAGGCACAGCAGACGCGACACCATAGTTAAAGCCAAACATAATTTACAATGACAACCGAAACCAAATTTTGAAATGGATAGCAACTACTGCACACCTAAGCAACTACACACGCATGCCACACCAAAAATTACAATAAAGTTTAAAATACCCACAGCAAACACAGAAACGTTATGTTTTCCACGAATCGCCGCAAAATCACCCCATTGCTTAATGTGAGTGACTAGATCAAGTTGTCATAATTCTCGTTGAAGTGAAGTGCAGGCATGCTGAACCTGGGCAGACGAACTGAGCAGAGGTGGCAGCAGTAAAGGCGGTAGCAGAATAGAAAAATTGGCTCGATCTCCGGCTGCAAGGCCTTAAATAAACAATTGCCATCAATCACAGCTAAAACGCACGCATGAGGGAAGGTGAAAGTTGGAAAAGGATGGGGAAAGCGAACAAGGGAGGGGATCCGAGCACGAGCAATAAGTCCGCCACTGACCGCTGAAATAGAGGGCGCTCACAAATATAACGACGTCGGGGCAGACTGCGCAACCCAAGACTCAAAACCCAAGACTCAATTTCAAAACCCTTCAACCCAAAAACCTCGCCAAGAAATTAAAAAATAACTATTAAAATTTTGAATGTTTAGACATAACGGGTCCCGGAACCGAAGCTGGCTCTGTCATTCTGGTATTTCGGCTGCCATTTTATGTTACCTAACCACCATATTGAATCAGAAAGACCTTGAACTTGACCTTTGAACTTGACCCCGTGACATTGTATGACCTTAAAACAAAATAATCACGAAATACTCCAAAAATAAAAAAAATGGATAAACTTTCAAAAATGTATTTAAAATATTTAAAAAAGTTATCTAATATTATTACTAAAAAAAATTTGTTGAACGATTTATTAAAAAACTTACATTTAAAGAGGTGCCCCACAGCACCACATCCAGCAGACGACTGACCCCCCTCCAATTAATTATATTATATTAAAATTCCCCTCCCATACCCCTTCACGATTGCTAATTTTGTATAATGCACTCCACCCACATTATTAGTGTTTTCATTTGTCATTATTTTACTTTTTCATCACCTAGGTGAAGCTAGTGTATTAAATATCGGGTTCGCCGCCGGAGGAACTGTCGATTTAGCCACCATTTTGGTTCTTGCCCACCTTAACCTTGACTCCAATGACATTCAACTCGAAAAATCGAGAAAAATCACAATCAATACAATTGTGCTTTACTTGATGGTCAAAACAGGGGGCCATACCGCCTAACCATATTTGCCAACCACCAACTCCCTCCAAGACTGGCTCCTGGTGAAACTGACTGAACATACGACTAACACCTGACGAGACCAGTTCCTGCAAAACTTGCTAGAACAGCCGACAAGACCAACCTGCCATACCACCCACCTATACAAACGATGATGGACAATTTCGAAAAAAGTTTCTAATAATAGTTTTGTATATAACATCTTCGCACAAAATCTTAGCAAAATGTTCACAAAATATTTCTACCGCAGCTGACTATTACAAAGGGTCATACAAACCTACCAAGCCAACTGACCAGGCCAACAAACTAGTTGCGAAACATTCCTCAAAGATATTCCCCTCATTTCATTAGGTCGCCATTGTGACGGGCCACCTTCTACCGCCACCACTTCATTCCCAAACTCCGCCTACCTACCACTATCAAGGAAGAGGAAGGGAAAGTGAAGCATCTATCACAAAACCTTTCAAAACAGTAATTGATAATTAATTTCTCTTTCGCACCAGAATGGGTGGGTGTGCACACAATTGTACAAAACACGGTTTCGTTTTATATTATTTAATTTTGGTTCAACATTATTTTTCTTCTGGCCCTTTCTTTCGATTAACAAAAATTTTAAAACACCTTGGGTTTTACATCTACAAATATTTGGTTTCCAAAACAGTAAAAAAACAAAATACATTTAATATTCCAATTAAACCTCTTTTATAAACATCCAGCATTTTAAAGAGAAAAGCGCTCATTATTAACATATATCAGATATAAAAAACAACAATCGTATTGAACCAATCGCCAAGGCCTTTAATCTCTATAATAAAAAGGATCTCAACAGCAATCCAACTGTATTTTTTTTTCCCCAACACAATCACCCTCACACCAGCCCACAAACATTTGAGCCTGAGGGTATTGCCCTGAGAGTGCAGGTAATGCTCACTCAACTCACAATCAACACACACACACACCCAACCATATGCATGAGTATTAGATATTTCCCCCACCAGTACACCCATAGTGTGTAGGTAGTGCTCATATATACCCACAAAAACATACAGTCATACAAAACTATAACATTAATACTCATGAGTAATTCGCGTCGTATCTGATCACCTACGGTGTCCACCAAATCTAAGTCCCAATATCTTTCTTCTTAGTACCCGAAAACTCTCATTCACCACTTTAGAGGCTAGGTTCCACGACGGGAATCCAAACCCTAAGTCCACTGTTCCCGCAAAACGACTACGAAGTCCCCACGAGCTTCCACCAGAAACACAGTCCTTCTACTCCGCAGAAAATACCCTCAGTCCCAAAGCACCACTGCCAGAAACTAAGTCCTCGCACACTATTCCGCAGAATAGCTTCTGCATCGTAGAGCGACATTTCTATAGCATCTCTCCATATGCTAGTTCAGGTCCCAGAGATGGCGAAAGTCTCTTCCTCCCAGCCGAGCCTCCCGGGTGTTCGATGTCGATCTCCTAGATCCCTAAGCTACACCCCTATTTAAACCACCCTGCGGCCCCCTCTGTGCAGATCCCCTTCTCCAGAGACCACAGTCCCGATGTCACCGTGATCTATATACCACCTTTTTAATAAGCAAAAGTACAAGAGACAATCACACAATTTTCAGGAAGGTGACCCCTTTACACTTCGCACTGCAATCCACCAGTCATGTACTGAGAGCAGACGCGACGATAGGAGTCGAGCGCCGGAGAGAACATAAAAATTCAGCTAGAAAAGCAAACGGTCTTACCATCACTCAATAAAATACAAATCACATTGGTGATGGAGCATACACCGTTACAGCACATAGAACTCATCCATTTTAAATATCCGAGTAAGACATATTACTTCAGATCAAACCATAGCCTTCCTTCTCCACATGCTCACGTCAATTTTTTCTTAAACAGTATCTCGCAATCAATTGTTTACACCAGTGAATTAAAAAGTCTTTCAGAGAAGCAGAAGGGACTGTATAGTAAATTAAACAGACATTACATAGTATATATAAATTTAATTTAGTTTCTTATTATAAACATTTTATATTTCTAATTATTTTCTCAGATGTTTGCAGATCACGGATATTATCCAACAGTCTCATCTGATAAAACCCCGATCCTTCAGTTCATAGGGGCGGCTGAGATCCTCAACGAAATATTTTTCACCCAAAAGAACAAGAACTTTTTTTTTTCAACACCGTCAATGTTAGAGTAAATATTGCTGTAGTCTACTCGCGGTTTCTTCAAACGTTTGAAGTTAGACATTTTAAAAATCACCCCATGTATACCGTGTTTAGTTATTTAACTATGTCATTTATCCAAGCGTTTTATACGGCTATAAACATAAAAATGCTTTTTTTTTATGGCCACGTTTAACATTTCTTATATGCTGTGTATAAATCATAAACTTTCATATTAACTAATATGAATAAAAAACGGAGAGGAAATAGGTGTTTTGGCAATGCCTAGTAAGAAATAGATCATATGCAAAACATTATTACGAGTGCCCACGAATGCGGTGCGTTGTAGATAACAATACAATACATATTATCAACTCGGAGAGTTCTATATTATTTACGTCAAGGAATCCCATATTTATTGAAAGAAAAAAAGTGTGAGTCAAGGAAGTAAAAAATTTACCACTGTTTCCTAGGAGCATACAATGAATAGAATACACACAACACCACTCTTCCATATGTAATAATGCATTTTAGAAGATTTATGGCAATATTATAAATATAATTAAATAAGGGTGTTGTTTTTGTGGCTTCCCAAAACGTTAGCACAACTCATGCCGTTTTGGAAAAAACAGATTTGTGTGTGTGTATATATATATATATATATATATGTGTGTGTGTGTGTTTGTGTGTGCGTGTGCGCTTGGGTGATGGATACCGCCATTTTAAATATCGGAAAAACATACTTGATATTTACTTTTACTGACCGCATTGGTTAGTAGGGCCTACATGTTCTGTGCCCGGAATTCTTGGTTTGCTATTTCTATGTTTATCTGATTAATCGCCTGCAAAAATTATCTTCAGCAATAGAATGTTGCAAAATAACGAAAGCAGTGAAAGTGTGAAAATTTAAGAAATTTTGGAAATTACTATTTATTCTGTGACGTGCTTAAATCCCTGGACACTTTCATCGCTTATCTTTGACGCTGTGGCTAAAATATCTTATAAATCCGAATTTATAGGTAAAAGTATTGGTCAATATCATGAGATTAATAACAGGCCAACGGATAGGGAGCTAGGATTGCATGTACGCAGAACTGGAATATAGAATGGGGAGGATTACCCATAAAGCAGTCGGCTGAGAATTAACCCACGATATTTTGAATGCCAATTTACTATGCTACCCAAAGACCAATAACTACTATTGAAAAAGCTACACGACACGTGAAAATCTTTATAATTTTGAAAATGTAATCAAATAAATGTTAAAAACACACGGCCTATGAAATAAAGTTCAAGTAAATATATGTCTAAATGTTTCCCATTGAAAACATTTTTTACTCGAGTATTATTGATTGTTCCTAATTTCCCTCTACCAACTTAAAGAGTGATGAAATAGTGTAAGACACGTTTTNGACTCGAGTATTATTGATTGTTCCTAATTTCCCTCTACCAACTTAAAGAGTGATGAAATAGTGTAAGACACGTTTTAACCATCGCGATAATTAATATAGTGGTTTTTACTCACGTGCCAAAATCTTCAAACCTTTTACAACGGTTTCTTGATTGTTGCGCTGTAGCATCCCCATTTGACTGTGTCCGTAATGCTACGAGGCTCCTCCGAGTGATGGATATCTGAAACAGTTAAGGCGAACNCATCCCCATTTGACTGTGTCCGTAATGCTACGAGGCTCCTCCGAGTGATGGATATCTGAAACAGTTAAGGCGAACCGTATTCTTCTTGGAAGTGAGTTCTCTCCTTCTTTCATCGCGTCTGTAAGACTGCGAACTTGACTGATAATCCCCACTTTGTTCCCTGTCTAGTGAGGAGCTCACCAATTGCTTAAGCTCAGTTCACGACGAAAACAGTGAGACGTAAGACGTGTGCATATGATAGTGGTTGTGTGCGTAATTGTATAGTGAGGTTCACACTCGCTGCATCTGCGTGCTGTGAGCGAAGAAGCCCTGGCATGTGTACATGTACGAGTACGAATTAGTGAAATTTTATTTCGTACCGTGTGCATAAATTCTTCAGTCTCTGTGACTGCAAGAGAGAAGGAAAACAGAATATTATTGTTTTTACTTTAATATTTAACTCAGGTAGAAAACCTAAATTTTTCCACCCCTTTACAAATACCAAGTTTCCTGTTGACTGCAGTGTTTTTTCAAAACATCGCCACCTCCAAAATTACGCACACCGGAGTGTCTGAGTTACTAGTTTGCCCACAGCTCAAGAGTAGATATGGGATGAAAATACACCCTGAATGTACAGAACACCATGCCAGACTTGACGAATGTCTTTTTGTAATGCCTCTACCTTCGCAGTGAACATCCTTCATGCGACATCAATTACAGGTGGTGCAAAACTCTTTTTGAGGAGTGTAGATCAATTAAAAGTCGTGTTGAATGAACACAAGACTAGTCCATTCTCTATGGACAACAACACTTTAACACGTGAACTTTCTCATGAAGACGTTCCTTACGTAAAGTCCATTCACGGTTACTTACAACCTTACTGAAACCCTGCTAAAGTTCTACATCAAGCTATTTCTTTACCTCATGCAAACAAAGCTTAACCGAGTATAGATAAATACACAAAAGGTACAGTGCACCACACTCCTGCGTAATTGGTGTAACAATATTTTGCATAAGAACTATTTTTTTTTGTAGGCAATACCTATTTTCTTCCTGTATTTATTTTTATTAATTATGAGTTACATATTTTAATTTATAGATCAAATAGAAGTTAATGTTTAATTTTATAAATTAAAATTATTTTAATTTAACACAAGCATAAAACGCTTATGATACATGACATATTTATGAAACAATTAATCACGTCATAAGTTACATGGGGTGATATTTCAAGGGTCTGATTCAAACAGGGCGAAGAAACCACGAATAAACTATACATGAAAATGTCCGTGAACCAAGCTTCGCGCTCTCCGTCTCTTCCCCGCAGGTGAAGTAACAAATGCCTCTAGAGGTGCCGTGGTAAACACCGGTGATGTTAGGAATTGGGAGGGAGGGGGTCACGNCACGGTTACTTACAACCTTACTGAAGCCCTGCTAAAGTTCTACATCAAGCTATTTCTTTACCTCATGCAAACAAAGATTAACCGAGTATAGATAAATACACAAAAGGTACAGTGCACCACACTCCTGCGTAATTGGTGTAACAATATTTTGCATAAGAACTATTTTTTTTGTAGGCAATACCTATTTTCTTCCTGTATTTATTTTTATTAATTATGAGTTACATATTTTAATTTATAGATGAAATAGAAGTTAAAGTTTAATTTTATAAATTAAAATTATTTAAATTTAACACAAGCATAAAACGCTTATGATACATGACATATTTATGAAACAATTAATCACGTCATAAGTTACATGGGGTGATTTTTCAAGGGTCTGATTCAAACAGGGCGAAGAAACCACGAATAAACTATACATGAAAATGTCCGTGAACCAAGCTTCGTGCTCTCTGTCTCTTCCCCGCAAGTGAAGTAACAAATGCCTCTAGAGGTGCCGTGGTAAACACCGGTGATGTTAGGAATTGGGAGGGAGGGGGTCACGGCAGGTTACATTCCGCCGTGACAGAGGGCAGGCTAGTCGCGACTCTCGGGATCAATCAAGCCACGCACGACTCTCTATCTGCGCGCGGCCCCATCAATCTTGACACGTTCGTTCTCTACTGCTGTGAATAGCCAGAGCCATCCCTCCT
>NQII01000819.1:237738-291201 GCA_002778355.1 Clitarchus hookeri | reverse complement strand
GGGGGGGGGGGGGACACGAAATTATTAAGTTGTTGCCACAAAAATGTTGTGACCACTACGAAATAATTTTGTGTTCATTACAAAAACGAATTTGGTAAAACGATTTTCCAACAATAATATTTTCCCAGTGTGTGTATATCCGCTGCTAATGCAAGCATGTAAAATCCGTTACGGGAATAAATATACATATATGTATAATGTAAGAAATATTTTAATAAACTTTCTAAGCTGTAATGGTAATTTCTGACATATACACCGTTTATCAAGCGGCAAATATGGAAATGCTCCTATACAAAGTGGCGAACTTCACTACAAATTTGATACTTTCCCTAACAAATATAGAAAGCAACTATTGGTGTACGGTAAAAAGCATTACCAATCGTGCTTTATCGATACTTGTATACAATAATGATGAAAATTTGTGAACCACTTCGTAGTCTGTATGCATGCGCAACTGGGCGCAATTAGGTCAACGACAAGCGTTTCAAATACCACATTGCCTGTATGCGTAGAGCTTTTAACTGGGATGCAGCTATGGTGACCGAATATTATTGGTGGGAAGAAAGTCTGTAGGGATGTTCAGTGTAGTCCTGCACTAAATCTTTGCAGAAGTCCAGACTAGAATATGATGTGTGAATTAATTTGTAAGGAAACAAACTATGAACGCGTTAAAATATATGCCTCAGAAGCTCTGACTCGCATTACTGGTGCCTGTTAGATAGAAACCATTATGAGACTTCCAAACACACATATAAGCGCATGCACCTGATAGATACATGTGTATGTGCTCATTATCTTTCTTTGTTATCACTCGCCTTAACACCAATAAAAACATCGATCTTACTAAAGCCTCGGCTAATTTTTCAATGGAGTAGCAAATAAAATTAATATAAATAAGTTTTTGTGAATATGCTGGAAACCAAAAATTCCCANTTGTGAATATGCTGGAAACCAACAATTCCCAAGTATACTATAAGAATTTCTTCAAAAGTCACAAAATTAAATTTTTCGTCAACTCTCTAAACAACATATTTTTTTTACAAATATACATATATATATTTTACGTATAATTAATTTATAAGTAGAGATGGGCACATTTGATTATTATACGTTTAGCTAGATAAAAGTTCCAGCCCAGGTTTCATTACATCTGCTGGACCTATGCACTGGAGAATCTTCTTACTTGTACGATGGGGTACAAATTATTCAAAGTATGAATATTCTGCTGGATCTGATCTGTAGAAAATATTCCAACTAATGTCTTTAGTGAAACAACTCTTGTAACTTTTGCGTGGGCATTATTTTTATTTGTAATGCATATAACAATTTTTGGACATGTTCGGTATTACTATTATTAAAATTATATGTTTGAATTTTCTTGAGGTACATTCTTTCGAGGCAAAATTGTAGTGTTATGAAAAAGATTTGTAGTTTTATTTCCTAATGTTGTCGTTGAAATTTTAGAGAAAAGCGATTATTACTAAGGCACTAAAAAGTTTACTGGTAGAGTAACTGAGCATGTATTTGATGTGGAAGGAAGAATATGGGAGCCACAGAAGGGGAAGAGCAATACACTGATAGCTGTATTCTGAACGTGAAGGAACCTATAAAATAGGAATATCTTGGATTTGTGACCGCATTTTGCTTTCATACTTTTTATTTTTGAATAGCATTTGAGAAGAAAATTTTTATCACCAAAACTTGCGTGTGGTGGTGTAATTGTAATCTTCTAAAATAAGTGGCTCAATTTTCAGTGAAGCGAAAATATTCATTTGAATTAATAAGTAAGGTTAGAACCACTGCTGAAAGATATCTCAGCAATGACTGTAAAAATGAAAATTCCATGTTTAAGACGGCAGTCGCATTCCAGCAATTGTTTTGGATAAAAGCAATATCGGAGTCATGATGAAGTGGTTCTTTTTTTTTTTTCACCTACCTGACGAATCTAATTTCACTTACAAGATGTCATTAAAGCTTGTGTTCAGATGAAAGAGGGAGGGTAATAACAATTAAATAACGAACAAAACTATAAAAAGGAACGTGCTGTTCGTTACAGAAATAATTTGTATATTTGATATAAATTAACTATGATGCAGATATTGATGCGACTAGTAAAAAAAATGAATAAAATCCTTTTTTATTTGTTTTACGAAGGTTATAACGCGAAAGTAAATATTTCCTGCGATAAAAGTGTAAAAATTTACTTCTTCTACTTGCTTCTATGAAAATCCGCATTTTTTTATGTTCTCAATGTTTCTTATTTTATTTGTTCGCAGCATCACACATTCGATGATTCTACCAAAAACCCTTTTGGTTCGGAGTTGTTTATTCTTGTTAGCCGAAAGTGGGCCTGGGTGGTGTAGCGGTCAGATTACTCGCCTCCTCTCTAGGCGAATCGGGTTCTATTTCCGGCGGGGTCGGTCCCGGATTTTCGTATGTGGGAATCGTGCTGGACGATGCTACTTGTCGGCTGGTTTTCTTGGGGAACTCTCGTTTCCCCCTCCCCTCTTCCAACGGTGATGCTCCATACTCACCTCGCTTCATCCTTATCGCCTCTCAAGACCTCGATATTTAGAGCCGCCCAAATCTGTCCACTCCACACCACTCCACCTGCTTGGCGAATATTCTTTTTCGATGAAAAGAGCATCATCCGTAAAACTATTCGTCTGGAAATGTCTTGAAGGGCTTGGTGGAAGAAGGGACTATAATATCATAGCTAACACCGTCTAATGTGCACATGCACAAAATTGGCTGTTGTGGGAAGGCATCAAGGAACAGCAGAACAACAAAATGCCTCCCTTCTTGGTAGAAGAAGGGCCAGCACTGCAGAGGTAGCGTGCATAGTGGCATATGTGGGATAGGCCCTNAAGTATACTATAAGAATTTCTTCAAAAGTCACAAAATTAAATTTTTCGTCAACTCTCTAAACAACATATTTTTTTTTCAAATATACATATATATATTTTACGTATAATTAATTTATAAGTAGAGATGGGCACATTTGATTATTATACGTTTGGCTAGATAAAAGTTCCAGCCCAGGTTTCATTACATCTGCTGGAACTATGCACTGGAGAATCTTCTTACTTGTACGATGGGGTACAAATTATTCAAAGTATGAATATTCTGCTGGATCTGATCTGTAGAAAATATTCCAACTAATGTCTTTAGTGAAACAACTCTTGTAACTTTTGCGTGGGCATTATTTTTATTTGTAATGCATATAACAATTTTTGGACATGTTCGGTATTACTATTATTAAAATTATATGTTTGAATTTTCTTGAGGTACATTCTTTCGAGGCAAAATTGTAGTGTTATGAAAAAGAGGTGTAGTTTTATTTCCTAATGTTGTCGTTGAAATTTTAGAGAAAAGCGATTATTACGAAGGCACTAAAAAGTTTACTGGTAGAGTAACTGAGCATGTATTTGATGTGGAAGGAAGAATATGGGAGCCACAGAAGGGGAAGAGCAATACACTGATAGCTGTATTCTGAACGTGAAGGAACCTATAAAATAGGAATATCTTGGATTTGTGACCGCATTTTGCTTTCATACTTTTTATTTTTGAATAGCATTTGAGAAGAAAATTTTTATCACCAAAACTTGCGTGTGGTGGTGTAATTGTAATCTTCTAAAATAAGTGGCTCAATTTTCAGTGAAGCGAAAATATTCATTTGAATTAATAAGTAAGGTTAGAACCACTGCTGAAAGATATCTCAGCAATGACTGTAAAAATGAAAATTCCATGTTTAAGACGGCAGTCGCATTCCAGCAATTGTTTTGGATAAAAGCAATATCGGAGTCATGATGAAGTGGTTCTTTTTTTTTTTTCACCTACCTTACGAATCTAATTTCACTTACAAGATGTCATTAAAGCTTGTGTTCAGATGAAAGAGGGAGGGTAATAACAATTAAATAACGAACAAAACTATTAAAAGGAACATGCTGTTCGTTACAGAAATAATTTGTATATTTGATATAAATTAACTATGATGCAGATATTGATGCGACTAGTAAAAAAAATGAATAAAATCCTTTTTTATTTGTTTTACGAAGGTTATAACGCGAAAGTAAATATTTCCTGCGATAAAAGTGTAAAAATTTACTTCTTCTACTTGCTTCTATGAAAATCCACATTTTTTATGTTCTCAATGTTTCTTATTTTATTTGTTCGCAGCATCACACATTCGATGATTCTACCAAAAACCCTTTTGGTTCGGAGTTGTTTATTCTTGTTAGCCGAAAGTGGGCCTGGGTGGTGTAGTGGTCAGATTACTCGCCTCCTCTCTAGGCGAATCGGGTTCTATTTCCGGCGGGGTCGGTCCCGGATTTTCGTATGTGGGAATCGTGCTGGACGATGCTACTTGTCGGCTGGTTTTCTTGGGGAACTCTCGTTTCCCCCTCCCCTCTTCCAACCGGTGATGCTCCATACTCACCTCGCTTCATCCTTATCGCCTCTCAAGACCTCGATATTTAGAGCCGCCCAAATCTCTCCACTCCACACCACTCCACCTGCTTGGCGAATATTCTTTTTCGATGAAAAGAGCATCATCCATAAAACTATTCGTCTGAAAATGTCTTGAAGGGCTTGGTGGAAGAAGGGACTATAATATCATAGCTAACACCGTCTAATGTGCACATGCATAAATTGGCTGTTGTGGGAAGGCATCAAGGAACAGCAGAACAACAAACTGCCTCCCTTCTTGGTAGAAGAAGGGCCAGCACTGCAGAGGTAGCGTGCATAGTGGCATATGTGGGATAGGCCCTNCTGCCTCCCTTCTTGGTAGAAGAAGGGCCAGCACTGCAGAGGTAGCGTGCATAGTGGCATATGTGGGATAGGCCCTTCTTTTACCAAGGCATTCAATTTATGTCTTTATTGGTATCGAGCAGATTTTTTGTCTGGTCTATTAGAAACTTTCTTTCTGCAGCTCTTTGGGTAGAGCCTCTGCCTTGGAAGGACGGTTATTTCACAGCACCTTTCCTTTCCCTCGTGCGGCTGATAACTGTGAAGGTACCTTTCTCAATTCCTTGGTCCAAACTGAATTTACAACTGCACTGTTTTGTCCTTTGGCTGCCTGTTGCTCCTTTGCATCCCCGTGTGCTCAATTAAAGAAACCATGATCTGTACGAGTGTAACCATGGAAAAGCTTTATCCTCATTATTCCAATTGCCTTGAATTCACTTTATGCCCTAGATGTGTTTAATGTTTGGTTGCCATTTATTTTGAGTTATAGCCTGTTAACGTAACTTTGCTGACTTTGATTAAAAACAGAGCCGCAAGCAGAAATAGGTCGTCCAAATCTGTTACATTAATTTTAAAATTCATGGTTAGCAACACACACGAACACGAAATGTGGAGCTGACCGAATACGCCCGACACAACTACGTATCGATCATTTGTCTGCCTCCACAGAGCACATGTCGAGAGCAGTGTACTTGTATGTGGCGTTAACGAAGCCATTCAACGGTTTGCGAACCAGGTGGAGCAAGTGGCTTTTGTCGTGTGCCGGTAGAACGATCAGTCATTTCCAAGTAGCTGTACTTGGGAGAAATGGAGTACCTATTGTTTGTTGCATCTTGTACAAATCGAACTAAGCTAGAAGTAAATAAAGCACCTAGTATCTGCTACTTTAGCACATCTGTACTGCGAAACGAAAGCGTTCAGGAAAGTCCTAGACGTAGTGTAGATAAGTAAAAAGAGGAGAAATGGCACGGTGGTTACTTTGATGTAGGCGTATCCATTTTCTGATTNGACGTAGTGTAGATAAGTAAAAAGAGGAGAAATGGCACGGTGGTTACTTTGATGTAGGCGTATCCATTTTCTGATTGAATGCGCCAGGCTCTGGGAACGGGCGTTTTGTCTGATTTGCTACTTGCGTGCTGTGGAAGGTTCCTCACTGGCTGGGCTGCTGGCCGCCAAGTATATTACCTGACGCTGATTGGCGAACATTTCAACATTTTGCTGGCCACTGACGTCATTTTGCTGACGTGTGCGGCTGGAGAGAGTGAGTGAAGAGATTTGGACGGCTCTTAACATCGACGACTTGAGAGCCGACGAGGGTGATTAAGGTGAGCATGGAGCAGCGCTGGAAAGTAAGAACGGAAGAAACGAGAGATCCCCGAGAAAACCCGCCGACCAACGGCATCGTCCGTTACGATTCCCACGTGTGAAAATCCGGGAGTGACCTGGCCGAGGATTGAACCCGGTACGCCTAGGTAGGAGTCGAGCTCCCTAAATGCTCAGCCACCGCGGTCCCTATTTGCGTGTTCGACTGGAGTTCGCGAAATAAGCGGCTGTTTCGCCTCTGTATCATTAAGAACTCTGTGGCCTGGGATCACTACTCCTGCGTAAGTAAACATTCAAGAAGCACCTGTGCCTGGTTTCCGAAAGGTTATATGATCTATTGTTAACCTCTCGGCCGGCCGCCGCGGCACATTCCAGCAGGACATCAATCATGGCGTTCCTTACGGCCTGAAACCACTGCCTCATTCAACAAGTGTTACACTCGACCGCCTCCTGTCTACTACCCTGCGAACAAAATACAAGCGGTCGTGCAGATGTCAAACCTTTCAGTTCCCGCTTTTTACTTTGGTAACCTTTAAAATTTCAGTTACTTAAAGTAGGTATCATGGCTTCAAATAAAACTGTAGGTCACCATTGTGTTAATTCCATAGTTTCGTGATGTTAAAGATTTTCTCATGCCAATAGTTTTTGTCAAACTTTGGAACGTATTGTTACAGTTTATGCACATAGTCAGGTTCTGTAAGAGATGGTGGTCTTAAATGAATAAACGAGCTAATAATTATTTTCTTCTTTATTTATATACACTCCGCAAAACAAAAACTTCGAACTTAGTATTTCGACAATAATGGCAAATATTTGATGTGTACAGCTTATATTTACCTAATCATCCGTCACGCCGCAGAAATTAACACATTCGAATAGCTAAGATCAGTATAACATTTTCTTAACATCTATTGAATTACTATTTAAAATTATATGTTTGATATGTGATAGTTCCAGTAAAAATTTACAATAATTTCTATATCACTCGGTCACTCAGTTCCCCGTTATTTTTCAGTCCAGATATCCCCCGCCTCACCTGTCCGAAAGCACGGAAAGCCACAGCGACCCTCCGTTCCTCGCTCTCCGCAGCACCCACACTCGTCCGCCGCACTCTCGGCAGTCGCCGGTTCTCTTCTTCACCGCCCTTCGCTGGCCTGGATCTCCGTCCACCATTCGCTGCACTTTGCCAGATGGTTATCGCAGACTCCCGACTCTCCGGCTTCGGTGGTTTTTTACCTTCCCCACACTCTGTGTTACGCCAAAGGAAGTGAAACCAGAAAGTTCCTGCAGTACCGAAAGGGGGTAGAGGGCGATGACGTCAGAACAGGTCAGCTGTCAATCATCCCCCCCCCCCACTAGTTGACGTACCGGTGCCTGGGTCTGCATGGGAGGATAGGCGGGTCAAGGTGACCCATCCCCACTGCGCCGAGACTAGCCGCATGTTACTTATAGACAAACATCTCACGCCAGTTTGTTATTACAGTAATTGCAGTAATTACAGCTACTAGATTTTATATTACAATTTTTTCCGTAGTTTTTTTATAACATAAAAGGTATAATTTATGTTTNTAATTACAGCTACTAGATTTTATATTACAATTTTTTCCGTAGTTTTTTTATAACATAAAAGGTATAATTTATGTTTAATAGGCTGGTTAAAAATATGAGAAAGTAAACAATACAAATAACTGAATATACTTGTTTAAAATTTATTATTGTGGNAATAGGCTGGTTAAAAATATGAGAAAGTAAACAATACAAATAACTGAATATACTTGTTTAAAATTTATTATTGTGGACTAATACAAGAATGCCAGTACATTTCTAAACAAATGTTTATGTTTTGAAGTTGATAATATACATTTCAGACCACAAAATACATTATTTTTAAATAAGATGGTTAGTTCTTTCAATCTATACAAAATTTATTAATACCTTAAAAAGCATGTTGAAGTATTTCTTTTCCTGTTCTGACTGTTCCCTGGTAGAGAGCATTAAACAGGGACTCGTTAAATAAACTGTGTACTGTTAAAGATGATACAACTTTTTTTTCCAGTGCCACCCTTTCCCAGGTCCATTTAGTAGCCACTTTAGGCGAACTTGGCATCGTGCTCTTCTTATGGCGCAGGTAGTTAGTTGGTTGCTTCGCCGATTGAGGAAGTGTGTGGTGCTTACACTGCATGGACATTACACACACACNCGCAGGTAGTTAGTTGGTTGCTTCGCCGATTGAGGAAGTGTGTGGTGCTTACACTGCATGGACATTACACACACACCTGTGTATTCGCATACTGCATCCGTTCTCTGTATTTCCCTTCAGTTCAGTCCTGGATGGAAAGTTTACTATTCGTGAAGACGGAAGAAAATTTAAGACATCTGTTACTGTGCCATATTGTTTATTTCGTTTTCGTTATTTGATCGCGAGTTCAATGAAGAGTTTACTAATTGAGGTATTATTACGTTCATTTTCTTCTTTTGTAGAGGTGAAATCCTTAGCAGCTCAAAAAACTTTCCAGAATACATCCGAAAATATTTAAAGAATCTCTCCTCACGGTGAAGCAAATCCGGGAAAATATGACGAAATTTTCCACGTTCTTCCCGTCTCAAGTTTATTTAATGTATCCGAAAATGTCATTCCAATTTTTTCCGTTCACGGCAAGCGGATGCAACGACAGCACCTTCGCCTACCTCACAAGAACTTGGCACTGCTTGTTTTATTTAAAGACACTTTGTAATTCAAAATACCCACAGAACGATCAACACGCGTAATTTTCAACGACAGGAATTTCCAAACCGAATGGAAGGAAACGGAGGCAGTGTGCGCCTGCATGACTCGAACTTACTGATCTGAATTGAACGTAAGTAGTGCACACGTTGCTTTAAACACCTTAGAAATATGTAGTTTTATATTTATGATAAAAACTTTTCACGTAGACAAATTCTTTGCAAAAACTTACATAAGAAAAATTTTTATTTGTCTAAATGACAGAATTGAACAAAATCAGAGTTCTGATATTTTTTCTAACTAATAACTATTTAGTTATATTTAAATAATTATTTTTTAAACGAAGCAAGTGTTTGCCAAGAGTTGCATATATTTCAAGTAAATATTAAATAATAAACATGGTACGTAAAACATTCATCTTAAAAATTTTCATACTACTTGCAAAAAGGAACTGCAATGGAATTCTATTAGTTTAAGAGTGTAACTTTCCCCTTCCCATACGGCAAAGCGTGGGCATTTATAAGCAAAGCAGACAATAATTTTCCACCGCTCGCTGTTGCGACTGTAGTGATGGTAGCGCCCCGGCCGGGAGGTTGCGGCAGGCGGCCGCTAGGCGGCAGCAGCGGCGAGGTACGGCGCTGGCGTGATCCTGACCTACATCAAAGGAGCCGTGGGTGATGGCGGGTCGGCCACCAACACTCTCTGCCTTCGTCCGGGTCACGCGAGCTGCGCGCGCCGCCGCCCAGAGGACTGGTTCCATCTCCGCCACCGCAGCCTGGTATAAATAACTTCGCAGTGTGCCGGCCGCTACCTCCTCCCACGACCTCTGTGCAGACAGAGTCGGAGGCAGGTTGGGAACCAGGGCTTTCTGGGGGAACCTAGCTTGCCGTAGCATCAAAACAAGCTAGGGTCAAGACTACACTTTTATGGGCGAGACGGGGGAGGGGGTTATGTTCTCTTCGCCACTTCGTTTCAAATGCATGACACCTGGGTGGACAAGGGCCCCTCACGGGGCTTGTACAACCCCCGCACTGAGGAGCTTGCTCCAGTGATGTAGAGCGGCAGCTGGGCTTTCCCGCCGCGCCGCTTCCTCTCTGCTAGTATTTTCTCTGCCCACTAATAAAGAGCATGGTTCCTACCTATCTGTCTCCTGTAGCACTTTCTATTAATGCTTGCAACTTTTTTTAACTCTTTCCAGTCGAAAGGGTTTTTACGATGTGTATACTGGTTTTACCCTTTCCCTACTTAGTTATAGTAGTTTAGCTGTAGNCTTTATCTTCTTAGTTATAGTAGTTTAGCTGTAAGAACACTCAGGGAGGTAGTCATGGCCGAATTGTAGCCATGGTAACCCAATCCCTTGCCTCCGCGATGCATGTCTACTTGCATGATTTCCTTCCCTTGTAGGCGTATGAGGCATAGCTCTGAGACGCACTTAACTCCCGTCCCTACCGCGGGCTCACACCTAACACTTAGTTTTAGAGTAGGTTAGAAAAAAAATTGTTTTTCCCGCCGCCGGCCGGGCTAAGTGCCTCTCCTCACTCTGTTTTATCAGTGAGTATTGTTGTCACCCACTTCCGTGACGCAGAAATCGAGGACGAGAAAAACAACATACTACATGAAAACTATTTTTGTAAAGCTGAAGAATACCTACAAGCCGTTTGTAGTTTTAGCACTTTTGAAAACCCTGCTTAGGATCTACTTTCTTTCCCACTCTGTATCCTTCCGCTGTATGGAAAATGTCTACTGACATTGGACTGCTCAGTTTATTCTTGTGTCGGTCAATAAACTGTCGACATTAATACATTGCGAAAGAGCAAACACTTACGTGAGCGTAAAACAAACGAAAAGAAGATGAATTAAATTAATTCATTGTCGACAAATAAGATTTTTTTTTTAACATCGTTACCAACCTCGCTATGAGCATGTCGTAGAATGTATCGCCTTAAAATATGTGCTGCTAGAGCGTTGACTTTTTTGAAAGGCTGCGTTCTTAATTGCTGAAATAACTGTGAACAGAATATTTATAAGCTGCAAATATGGGGGGAGGGGGAGGGGCGAAGGCTCGAGCGCATGAGAACCACACAATGACAGGGGCCGCGGTGGTGCAGTAGTCACTACTTACTTCCCACCAAGGTGAGTCTGGCTCGATTCCCGCCGGGCTCACCTGGATTTTCGCATGTGGGGAAACGTGGCCGTTGATCGGCTTGTCTTATCGGGGTACTCCAGTTCATTTCCGCCTTAGTCTTGCACTCCGCTGCTGCTCCGCCATCAACTCATTTCACCTTCACATGTACTAAATACCTCGCTGCTAAACGCTAAGTAAAACCTCTCAACTCAACCATGAAATGACTCCAATATGGGCTCTTCTTTTCCACGGCATGGCGGATGCTTAGGACGCAAGGTGCTGCGTTGATCCGTTGTTGCTGCTGCTGCTCCCGACATGTTCACGTCGTTAGGGGCGGTTTGTCAACGAATGGTTGAAACCGTAGAGGGAAAATGGGGTAGAGTGCGCACTTAAAGTGCGTAGCAGCCTCATCGGTGTCCCAAAATTGGACTGCTGTTCTGCTAATATGTCTATCAGAAACGACGTGGATATGATTTCTGGTTAGAACACTGTTTACGTAAACACGTTATTTGAAATGTTGTCTACTTCCTCTAACCAATTTTTGATGCAAATATATTATACCTAAATTGGGTAAAGTATTTTATTCATGCAATAAACAAACAAAAAAAAAACACGTTTATCAATGTTCACCATGTGACTTTGACCGTTGTATTGGCACGGGATAGGTCAACGTTGGGTACTTGCACAGAAGACTAAAATATGTCTACCTCATCGGTAGTCTATGTAGGAAACCAGTCAAGATTGATCAGAGCAGAAGTGGCATAATGTCGCTAACTGGAAGCTACGGTATACCGTAACCTGCTTGGGCCACACTCATGCTGGCTTGGTACCTGCACTCGTCTGAGAGTATTGCCATTTGTATAAACTTCCGCCAAGTGTAAAATATTTACCTTCTCATCAACCTATTGACTAGAGTCCGAGTATTCGTCAAGTTACACTGCGATACTTTCAGAAACACAAGGAACATAATTACGTAATTAAGCCCTACTTTAGTCACTTAAAAGGCTGTTCCTACGACTGTGCGAACAGTAGCACTTAAAACCATTATTTTCAGTCCGTATCTAACGGTTCCATTCTTTATAAATAATAGAAACAATTTGAGAATTACGGACAAAATATTTGCCAGACCCTACTTGCGCGGAGATGAGTAGCAAATCATTGCACATGAGTACCTTATATTAACGTGCCGTGAGAAACCAGTGACCGCCAATGCCATCGTTGTTTGACACTTTTACCACTTTTACTTTTGGTCTAGTTATGTCTTTATCCTTCTGGTAAAGTTATGTGGCAGGTAGGTACTTGACAAACTTAACCCCACAGCTNACCTGGATTTTCGCATGTGGGGAAACGTGGCCGTTGATCGGCTTGTCTTATCGGGGTACTCCAGTTCATTTCCGCCCTAGTCTTGCACTCCGCTGCTGCTCCGCCATCAACTCATTTCACCTTCACATGTACTAAACACCTCGCTGCTAAACGCTAAGTAAAACCTCTCAACTCAACCATGAAATGACTCCAATATGGGCTCTTCTTTTCCANTACCTCGCTGCTAAACGCTAAGTAAAACCTCTCAACTCAACCATGAAATGACTCCAATATGGGCTCTTCTTTTCCACGGCATGGCGGATGCTTAGGACGCAAGGTGCTGCGTTGATCCGTTGTTGCTGCTGCTGCTCCCGACATGTTCACGTCGTTAGGGGCGGTTTGTCAACGAATGGTTGAAACCGCAGAGGGAAAATGGGGTAGAGTGCGCACTTAAAGTGCGTAGCAGCCTCATCGGTGTCCCAAAATTGGACTGCTGTTCTGCTAATATGTCTATCAGAAACGACGTGGATATGATTTCTGGTTAGAACACTGTTTACGTAAACACGTTATTTGAAATGTTGTCTACTTCCTCTAACCAATTTTTGATGCAAATATATTATACCTAAATTGGGTAAAGTATTTTATTCATGCAATAAACAAACAAAAAAAANACCAATTTTTGATGCAAATATATTATACCTAAATTGGGTAAAGTATTTTATTCATGCAATAAACAAACAAAAAAAACACGTTTATCAATGTTCACCATGTGACTTTGACCGTTGTATTGGCACGGGATAGGTCAACGTTGGGTACTTGCACAGAAGACTAAAATATGTCTACCTCATCGGTAGTCTATGTAGGAAACCAGTCAGGATTGATCAGAGCAGAAGTGGCATAATGTCGCTAACTGGAAGCTACGGTATACCGTAACCTGCTTGGGCCACACTCATGCTGGCTTGGTACCCGCACTCGTCTGAGAGTATTGCCATTTGTGTAAAACTTCCGCCAAGTGTAAAATATTAACCTTCTCATCAACCTATTGACTAGAGTCCGAGTATTCGTCAAGTTACACTGCGATACTTTCAGAAACACAAGGAACATAATTACGTAATTAAGCCCTACTTTAGTCACTTAAAAGGCTGTTCCTACGACTGTGCGAACAGTAGCACTTAAAACCATTATTTTCAGTCCGTATCTAACGGTTCCATTCTTTATAAATAATAGAAACAATTTGAGAATTACGGACAAAATATTTGCCAGACCCTACTTGCGCGGAGATGAGTAGCAAATCATTGCACATGAGTACCTTATATTAACGTGCCGTGAGAAACCAGTGACCGCCAATGCCATCGTTGTTTGACACTTTTACCATGAACACCAAAATGATTCAACCCCTTTAAGAAGTTTCCTTGATAATAAACCTACATTTTTCAGTCTCTTCATTAACATAATTGATTTTCACTAATATATGTGAGTTCTTGATAAAAAATTAAAATGCGGTTGTAGAAAATTACTTTTTTCCGAGGTTTAATTTCAATTTTTTAAACGTAGAAATTTCTTAGATATTTCTAATTGTATGTTTATTATTTATTAATTTTTTAGCATAAATTACACCTTATTTACTTATTTAGTGAAAGTGATATTTCCTACCTACCATGCTGAACAGCTGCAACTTATTAAATAAAGCCTCTCTAATTCTGCACCCGCTGGGGTAAGTACTTGATTATCTTCAGAGCGTAAATCAATAATGATCAATGTAATTATTATTAATAGGCACTACTGACAGTTTTAAAGTTACACAAATTTAAAATTCTTAAAAATTCTTGTTGCGCTCTTTGTTGCGGTGTTTTGGCAAACAATTTCTTGCGAAATAAGGAAAGATGCGAAGGCAGTCTGACACCAGGCATGTGCTTTTAAATATACCAATGGCATATTACTTCTGAAGTATAGAACAAAGCGACGGAGAAATCAGCCGGGGCCTGTTTAGCCGTAAAAACGCGAGTGATGTATGCTTCAAATAACTGTATCACTTTTATATATGCCATATAGCAGAGAGTTAATTGCTATTTGCTAAATAAGTTCGTATTAGGCTATTAACATCCCTCTTTTAGGTTTTTTTGGTGACAAACTCTCGCCAAGATTTATAGCCTAGAGGTTTTTTTATATTATTTTACATGGAACCAACTATGCACCAGTATTGGCATTATTCCATGTATGCCATAAAATGTAACTTTGGGAGGAGAGTTTTAGCAACGCTGAAAACGGATTCTTTCGGTTGGTTAAAGAGAGATGTCGTACCTATGGGCAGCAATTGTAAGCAATAAACTTAATTTCGTATAAAAAAGTCAAAGTATATTTTTGAAGCTATTAAGTATGTTACGCGTGAGAAACTTTAATTTTTGGTTTCTTTTCTTCCTTATATCTGCCACTAAAATTAAAAATAATAATAATAAAACAGAGAAGATCCGAATTATGCCAAAAATCAAGAAGAGGAAACAACACGACTTGTGGTGTATAGTTGAAAAAACATTTCATACGAAATATTTGGCTCATTATTGTTATTGGTACCTGTCAAGTGCATGGCAAATGACAATACTAAATTTAAAAAAAAATTATTTTCCTAATGTTTTTATGAACGTATGCCACTAGGTGTGATAAAGCTGGTTCTCACATTAAACTAAACGAAACTTATACATCATATTACAAGACCATTGTCTTACCATGATTCAAACCCGGAACCTCCTGGTCTAGTTATGTCTTTATCCTTCTGGTAAAGTTATGTGGCAGGTAGGTACTTGACAAACTTAACCCCACAGCTNTTGGTCTAGTTATGTCTTTATCCTTCTGGTAAAGTTATGTGGCAGGTAGGTACTTGACAAACTTAACCCCACAGCTTCTCATTTCAACGTCACGCACAAGTATTTCTCTGGTAGATAGCCTCTCTAGGCTACACGTCCTATTGTCCGGTTCTTTCGAAGTTTACTGTGGCACGAGCGTTACAGACTATAGAGCATTCGGGAGCGATCTGGCTTTCATCCGTTAAGATACATGAGCTACTTATAGTCTCCTTTCGCGGTGACGTCACACTTCTCTGAAGCACTGCTTAAATTATATTTTCATGTACCAGTTTCTCGTTACTAAAGTCGAAACTGATAACTCCTAATCTCAGGCCGTTTATATTACATCTGTACTGTGATCTATAAGCTTTGCGTTTTTCGCTTGTTGAATCTTCGAAGCAAAAAGTTGGTCAGATTTGACAAGCTTCGTTGGAAGAGTGAGTCTCGTAGGGAACTGTCCTGTAGGGCCTATCAGAACCCGGGGACGTGGCTCTTAAATTTAACATTATCTCAGATAAATATGTATTTGTGACTTAAAACATTAAGTTGGTAAAGATTTAATAGTAAAATGAATGCAATGTTTTATGACATACTTAGTCATGTGTGTAGACGGGTGGTGTGCCGTTATTGGCCGAAGTATATATTGTTTTTCGTGTTGAGGGACCCGAAGCCTAACGGGAGGTGAAATTTGTGTGACTTGATCCCAGGCCGCTCTGAAGCGAAGGTGCATTGTAGTTGCGTCTTTGGTTGAGTTGAGAGAGATTTGGGCGGCTCTTAACAACGAAGTCTTGAGAGCCGATGAGGGTGAAGTGAGGTGAGAATGGAGCAGCGCCGAAATGCAAGGGCGGGGGAAACGGGAGATCCCCGAGGAAACCCACCGACCAGTGGCATCGTCCGGCATGACACCCCCTTGTGAAAATCCATCAGCAACCCTGTCGAGGATTGAATCCGGTTCACCTTGGTGGGAGGAGAGCAGTCTAACCGCTCAGCCACCGCGGCCCCTGCTTCTTGGGTATCGTGCTGAGATTGCCAAAGCGTTATTTAACTGGGTACTTGGCCCAGAAGTGCGGGTTGCGTTGCGGCTACATTTCGGAAAGTATGAGAATTGTAATTACTGCAAGTATCAATTCGTACATCTCAATCGGCCCAGAGACAAGCTGGGGTACGAATTTCCGCATAGTGCACAATAAATATGCTACGCATTCGTGTCAATACGGAACAAAACGGANACAAGCTGGGGTACGAATTTCCGCATAGTGCACAATAAATATGCTACGCATTCGTGTCAATACGGAACAAAACGGATGTCATGAACTTATTATTCTCAGTCTAGTTCCCGAACTATCCTGCATCCAGGCACAGAAGAGACCTCTTAGTCGCTTGTACCGCTGACTAGTCGGCACTGAGCAGTGTATCGAACGTGTACTGAAATGATAAATATCGGTGCGTACATTTGTAACGTATTCTAAAATAGCNACAAGCTGGGGTACGAATTTCCGCATAGTGCACAATAAATATGCTACGCATTCGTGTCAATACGGAACAAAACGGACGTCATGAACTTATTATTCTCAGTCTAGTTCCCGAACTATCCTACATCCAGGCACAGAAGAGACCTCCTAGTCGCTTGTACCGCTGACTAGTCGACACTGAGCAGTGTATCGAACGTGTACTGAAATGATAAATATCGGTGCGTACATTTGTAACGTATTCTAAAATAGCTCTCAATAAGTGTTAAGCACGGAAAAATGAAAATGTTGTGCTAGTTTCATATGTATCCTGTCGATATTTCAATACTTATCCGTTGTACATGTCCTCTTAAAAATGTTCTTAGTTACGTTTTATGTCCTACGTTACACAGCCGTCCTTACAGTTTTTGGTAACTTCAGTATAAATGAGCTCCTAGATCTGGATTCAGCGTCGTCACTTGAATTAGTCTTCGCAACGATACGCCAAAACACATTATAATAGTTACATTCAGGCGTACGGGTATTTAGCTAGATGTGTCACTTAGACCATTACTGCAAAAATGAGGTATTAAATAGGCAAAACCGACCCTCGCTAAGTAGTTGAGAAGTCGCCTGGATTTGTGTATGTATTTGGTGGTTATTTGCATGCATAAATCAACTAAGAAGTACTGATTAATTAAACGAAGATTTTTATGGTTCTGATTAAACTGTAATTGTGCAAAAATACTAAATGCACTGATTTCCATAGAAATGTGAGTAACCAGTAAATATAACTCGGTAACAGTGAAATGTCTTTTATATGCACATCAATTACATTTTCATACGATGACGCATGCACTGTCTCGTACGAGGGCGCTAATATCGCTCTTCATGTGACATATATTATATATATGCTTCATGTATCTAAAGGCCAATTAAAATATTGTTTGACTGGTTCACACTTGTAGTCACTCAGGGAATGGGAGAAGACAAAATAAAATTATTACAATTTAGAAATTCTCTGCTAGTTAAAGATAGGCTTATGGAATTCACTTATGTGTCCTGTGTTTCAAGATCCGTTGAAAATTGAGTTGAGTTGAGAGATTTGGGAAGCTCTTAAAAATGAGGTCTTGAGAGCCTATGAGGGTGAAATGAGATGAGAATGGAGCAGAAACGGAATGCAAGGGCCGGAGAATCACCCCCCCCCNCGAAACTCTTTGTGGTTCTTTTATTCGAAGTCTTCCCTATACAAGCTCTCGGGCTTAAAATGTACTGATTAGAGTCCTCAATACACGCATAAAAATCTCAATGCTTCCAAAAATTTGCAGAAATTTCGTGTAGGGACACCATCATTTCTAACCAAAAATTTGATCTCAATAAAAGAAATCTATTGAAAATTGTATGTATTTTAATTGGATTAGGGTATTTCGCTACGGGTTGCCATGGAAACAAGAATCGATCAAACAGCGTGCGCAGTAAGGTGTGTTTACAATCTTACTTAACTGGCCGCGTTCACAAATAAACAACGATTACGTAGGCCTAGTTCTCATTAATGCCTGAAAAAATAAATAAATCACATTATTTATTCTTTAAATAAAATTGTAAAAAAAGTAATAAATAATTGCAAGTTAGTTTTAAACTCAATGCCTTACAGTAGTGAGGAAGTAGGTTCTTTCGTGCGTGTTTTAATTGACGTAATAGACAGCGTGGAAATATTCTTTGCACGTCGCACGGTAATTTTTACATACATGTACGGAATATTTCTCTGCGCTATTGGTGAAAATTTCTACAAAGTTGGATAATTGTGCATTTAATGAAAGAGAAGACAGGTTTCGCATTTATAGTTTCTAATTGTTACCTTACATTCGTCAAATAATTAACCCAGTAAATTTTACAGTGTGCGTACAAATACAATTTCTTATAACCTACAATGTATGCAGCCTGAACCTACAGTATATTATTCGGTAATTTTCAAATAAACGGTTTTTATGAAGTGAACGCATCTTGGTGCAACGAAAGGCTGGCCATAAGATCTCGCCACAATTATTAACGACTGATATTGTAGGTTCGATAAACTACGAGGAATAGTTAAATTTATTTTTAAATGTTTTTGATTGTCACGTTCATTCGAAAATATGCTTTTGTGAGGAATAATTTATGAGATTGCTAACTTACTGTTATTAAAAGAGTTAAAAGCTACAGAAAATAGATGCACAGGGCATATAAGAAAAGAACGTCGTGTCATGCAAAGAATTTCAGTATGAAACCTGGGACAGAATTTACGCAACAAGATCATAGATCTATGATGGCGTCGGTTACAAAAATAGTCGAAGCTCGTAAAGCGGTAACGTGGCATTAACGTTACCAGGAGAACAGGTTTCCATCCTGTCTGGCAGTGAATACGACAAGTTGACAGCGCCGTGATANCTCGTAAAGCGGTAACGCGGCATTAACGTTACCAGGAGAACAGGTTTCCATCCTGTCTGGCAGTGAATACGACAAGTTGACAGCGCCGTGATAGGAGTGCATTCGTCAGGGTTGACGGAAGGCGATGAACTGACGGTAATGGAGCAGAGATAGCATGACTTGACAGAAGGTGAGCAGGAGTTACCCCCTCTCCCCTGCCCCGCCTCCTGGACTATTGGAAGCACGTCCCGCTACCTTTGTCCTGTCCGTCACAGAATTCAGCTCGCGATGCGATCCGACCAGCCCACGGACGGACGTTCGTCCAGCGGGACAACCGCCGAGGTTTCTTTCCAGTTAAAAGCCACGTGAAAACTGCCGAGTAACTCGGGAAAATTTTATAGAGCAGCATTCGTGGAACAATGTCACGACTAAACACTTTATTGTAATAAGTGCCAGTGAAGAAAATACTCACTTTTTTTTTACAATGTATGTTCTAGCATGTTCTTAATTTTCTGCCACTTCCTAGCTGAAAGGACAAAGGAAGAAAAATAAAAATATCATTTTAGCAACAAACAATTCAGGCTAGCGGAAAGACTGGGATGAGGTAGACCTCACCAAAGGATTTTAAAGTACATCAGAAATTTGTATCATGAAAGGATCCTCGCCAGTAAAAAACAGCAATGAGCGAGACGATGCAGTTAGCTAATTTATAACGCCCAGAAATATTTACCATCCATGTTTTTGTGAAAGTGTGTTTTATACTGGACCAGCTATATTTAATTCTGGTTACTAGCAACTCTGACTTCCTCCTTGGTATGCTGTTCATTTTTCTCTCCCCCCNAAATTTTATTTGTGTAAAAAATTGTTGCTCATCAGATTGAATTTTGTTATACCTTTTATGTCTTGAAATGTATTTGAGAACAATTCTTAAGGGCGGTTTTGGTGGAGTGGAGGGTAGTAGAGAGCTTTGGGTGGCTCAACATCGGGGTCTTGAGTGTTGNGGAGGGTAGTAGAGAGCTTTGGGTGGCTCAACATCGGGGTCTTGAGTGTTGACGAGGATGAAGCGAGACGAGTATGGAGCAGCACCGGAATACAAGGGCGGGGCAAACGGGAGATTCTCGAGAAAACCCACCGATCAGCTAAATCGTTCGGCACAATTCCCACGTGCGGTAATACGGAAGCAACACGACCCGTAACTCAGCTCGGTTCGCTTTAATGGGAAGCGAGAGCTCTAGCCGCTACACTACACTGGTCCCATGCAGTTTTGCTTGACTTGGCGGTTGTAACCAAGAGATATCCTGTTGCGAGTCGTAACCAAGATGTTCTAAGTGTCGAGTAATACGGTGATGAGTATGCGTGAAGTGATTTTGATTCCCTTCTCTCCCTTTTCCTATTATGGTGATCGAACCCATACGTAATATTCTGCCAGGCTGGCACTTTGCCGCACGAACTTTAAAGAAGGTTTTACAAATAATTGGCCATATTTTTGTATTATAGTTAATTTTATTCATAAAATGATGAGTATGAGTAACGCAAAACAAGGAAACTTTGTTTAGTGGGACAACTTCGGATATCAGTAAACATGATTGAATTTCCCAGTCTTTTGACTTCGCTTTGAGCTGAATGCCTCTCTTTTATACACAGGTACACCACTAGGTGACGTGTTGAAGCAAATGCGAATCTTGTGTTAGATTTCGTATTGTGTGTTAATATTTTCTAGATATGACGCCAATATTGGCCTATTTTCAGTTTACGGACGTTTCACTAAGAACTGAAATGTATTTCATTGCGTTGAACACATAAATGCGTAATTATTGAATGGGTAAATCTCCAGACTGAAATTTTCATAACAAATCAATGAAACTGTCTGTCTGTAACAAGCAATGCTAAGCTGTCTGCCTGAAAGTTTACAGAATGCGGCTTAAAAAATAAAGGAACTTTCGTTAAGCCTAAGTCTAGCTACTGAAAAAAATGGCGTACAGTAACTTTTAGTTGTGCGAGGGCTCTGAAAATGTACAGACGAAGATAATGTTAAAAAGTTACTGTTGGTAATTTTTAAAATAAAATTGTGTGATTTTATGGCAGTAGGCCTATGCACGTCGAGTTACAGTATGCCTCAGTAGAAAATAAATTGAAAAGTTAGAATTTTGGCGTTTAACAATTGAGTGGAGTATATGACACTTATAGAATGTGCTGTTGAGAACATTTAATGATGGATTTTGCTACGCTAGTTTCTAAATGTATCGTATTCCACTGGTAAAAAAATTTTGAAAATGAAAATGTTCACACAAATTAAAGTTTTATAATACTTTTAAGTGTTTGGGAGATTATAACGGTCAAGGCAAATGTAGTTATCTTATCAATTAGCTAAAAATAAAAATATTAAAAATATTTACGTAGGTAAAGCATTTATAATTNTACTTTTAAGTGTTTGGGAGATTATAACGGTCAAGGCAAATGTAGTTATCTTATCAATTAGCTAAAAATAAAAATATAAAAAATATTTACGTAGGTAAAGCATTTATAATTATGCACTACTTAGTTTGATTCAAAACCAATTGTACATCATTTAGAAAGATAATTGAGTCAAAAAGTTAAGATATAGTTATTCCTGTATGTAAATTCTCCTACACAGGTGTTAATTTAAGCGAAGAATATGAGCTAAAGTGCTGTCTCCTTGAAACGATTTTTTCAAAACTGTACAAGACATTTAAATATTTAATTTTTTGTCCGAATTTAAATTCCTGTTCACATACTACACAAACTCAAAACGGTACTTCAGAGACCATGATTGCTAAGGAAACTCATGTGCGAGAAGGTGGAACCAACGTTGATTATAACCCCGCCTAGCTGAAGTTTTTTCGGTATTCGAATGGAGTGGATAGATTTGGGTGGCTCTTAACATCGAGGTCTTGAGAGCCGACGACGGTGAAACGAGGTGAGTATGAAGCAGTACTGGAATGTGGGGGCGGGGAAAACGGGAGATTCCTGAAAACCCGCCGACCAGTGGAATGGTCCTGCACGATTTCCACTTGCGAAAATCCGGGAGCAACCCCAGAGGGATTTGTGCCTTCCAGTCTTAGCAGAGTGGAAAACTTAGGACAATAAAAGCACGCACATCAAATACGGCATCACCTTTACGCACAAGGCACTGAACTGGAGTGCGAACTCTAGAGGCGCCTTGCGCAACGCAAGGCGCCTCTAGAGAATTTCAGCAGCTCCTTTTTTCACTTTGTTTCCTATAATTTAGGAGCACAGGACATTCATATGATTATGGAAATACTATGCATCGAAATTTTCGTAACCAAAAATTATATCGAACGTAGGCATGGAGTTCTTTTGAGGTTCCGGAGGAAGGGGGGGGGGAGATGTCTCTTTCTAACTTTTATGCCAGCTGTGGCGTTGGCCCTGGGTGGATAAAGAGTCGTCGGTCTCAGCCTGCGTTTGCAATAATTATTTATGACTTATGGTAAACTGCTTGTGTTAGATTTAAAATATATTATTTACATGCATTATCGTAAACAAAAAAGAAATCAATGTTTTAATAGAAATTATGTTATTTAAATTTAAACATACAGTAGAGTCTCCCTTATCCGTCAGTCTTGGGACCGTCACCGTGACGGTAGAGAGAATAGAAGGATAATAGAAAATCCCCCCCCCCAAACACCCGAAGATACGACAGATACTAGCGATAATAATGTATACGATATTTAGTACTACATTTTTAACAGGTAGCAATCAATATAAGTATTTACAGCACAGTATGTTGTAATATTCCACTGACTTTTGTTGCTGCCGTGTCGCGTATCTTACGTAGGAGTAATATCTGTGTAGCGTCTGCCTCTTCTTCTTGCTCGTACCATTCAATGCACTTGGTAAACATATTTTCAGCGTCACTGTGGCTTTAGCCATTATTATGGGCCAAGAAACTGGTATCCCTTAACTGCGGGCTTGAATGAACCACTGATACATTACTGTATCCAGTTGGTCCAGTTTTGCTGGCTTCATCGTTTTTCTTAGTTTGACATCTACGTCTGTCGTTTGCATTTTGAAACATGACTTTCGATTTTATCTGAATATTTCTTAATATCATTGACTGTCGTCCACCCAATTCTATATAGCGGAGCCATACTCGTCGCGCTTTCTCCTTTACACAGTCATTTTATAATTTCAAGTTTTTGAGAAAGTCCCAATACAACACGTTTCCGTTTCTCAGACATTTTTAAACACACTACACTTTGATAATAAACTGAGGACAATGACTTGCTGACTAGGTGACTACCGCTACTGAACTGACTGTAGGAATGGGAGGGCGGATGAGTGTCTAGGAATTCCGGTAGGGTGGTGAGGAAGCCGGAACTATTCTACGAAGTACGTATGTAGGTTGTACATAAACAAAAAACGTGAGTCATTCGTATTCCGCACGGCACAGAATGTTTTTTTACTGGGTATATGTATTACAGTACAGTATACGTATTGTTCAACTCAATAACGGCTTAATTTGATCTAATATGAAGCGAGAAAAAAGTTATTTCATTTTTAGTTTATAAAGTCTGTTTTTTGTATCCAATTTTATTATTTTACTTGTCGTGTCAGTTTACTTACGGTTAACAGAACCTGACGGTTAAAAGGGCGACGGTTAACCGAGACTCTACTGTACAATACACAGCAAGAGACAGAGTGAGTGATAAGTTTAAAACGAATGTCGGTATGGAAGCAGCAACTTTGAGACCTGCCACCTTCCCCTTTCCTCTTCAGGAAACCGGAAATTTGCTCCTATAGGCGTGGGATCTCTGATTTTTTTCATTTTAAATTTTAAAAAATATATGATTTTCAGAGAAAAGTTAAGAAACCTATGTTTCTAAATTGGAACGTTTCTTAAATGCAGTTTATAAGGAGAAATTTATCACAGTTATTAAACAGTTTTATAAATAAAATGTTTCATACTGGAGATGTGCACACGATTTGGCACCAATATTAAAGGATTTCCCTGCAGGAGCTGAACGGAGTATCATAATGTCTAGAACTTACGTGGTATGCCGGTATTTGTCCTATACTGTACTTTGTTGTTTCCCTATATTTTAAACCTCAGTCATAAAATTAAGTTACATTCAGCTGAACACTACATTACGCGAGTACCGTGTAGGGATACCCGATTTTCTGGAAAAGATTTCATGTCTAGTCNGCACAGGACATTCATATGATTATGGAAATACTATGCATCGAAATTTTCGTAACCAAAAATTATATCGAACGTAGGCATGGAGTTCTTTTGAGGTTCCGGAGGAAGGGGGGGGGGAGATGTCTCTTTCTAACTTTTATGCCAGCTGTGGCGTTGGCCCTGGGTGGATAAAGAGTCGTCGGTCTCAGCCTGCGTTTGCAATAATTATTTATGACTTATGGTAAACTGCTTGTGTTAGATTTAAAATATATTATTTACATGCATTATCGTAAACAAAAAAGAAATCAATNACTTATGGTAAACTGCTTGTGTTAGATTTAAAATATATTATTTACATGCATTATCGTAAACAAAAAAGAAATCAATATTTCAATAGAAATTATGTTATTTAAATTTAAACATACAGTGGAGTCTCCATTATCCGTCAGTCTTGGGACCGTCACCGTGACGGTAGAGAGAATAGAAGGATAATAGAAAATCCCCCCCCCAACACCCTAAGATACGACAGATACTAGCGATAATAATGTATACGATATTTAGTACTATATTTTTAACAGGTAGCAATCAATATAAGTATTTACAGCACAGTATGTTGTAATATTCCACTGACTTTTGTTGCTGCCGTGTCGCGTATCTTACGTAGGAGTAATGTCTGTGTAGCGTCTACCTCTTCTTCTTGCTCGTACCATTCAATGCACTTGGTAAACATATTTTCAGCGTCACTGTGGCTTTAGCCATTATTATGGGCCAAGAAACTGGTATCCCTTGACTGCGGGCTTGAATGAACCACTGATACATAACTGTATGCAGTTGGTCCAGTTTTGCTGGCTTCATCGTTTTTCTTAGTTTGACATCTGCGTCTGTCGTTTGCATTTTTGAAACATAACTTTCGATTTTATCTGAATATTTCTTAATATCATTGACTGTCGTCCACCCAATTCTATATAGCGGAGCCATACTCGTCGCGCTTTCTCCTTTACACAGTCATTTTATAATTTCAAGTTTTTGAGAAAGTCCTAATACAACACGTTTCCGTTTCTCAGACATTTTTAAACACACTACACTTTGATAATAAACTGAGGACAATGACTTGCTGACTAGGTGACTACCGCTACTGAACTGACTGTAGGAATGGGAGGGCGGATGAGTGTCTAGGAATTCCGGTAGGGTGGTGAGGAAGCCGGAACTATTCTACGAAGTACATATGTAGGTTGTACATAAACAAAAAACGTGAGTCATTCGTATTCCGCACGGCACAGAATGTTTTTTTACTGGGTATATGTATTACAGTACAGTATACGTATTGTTCAACTCAATAACGGCTTAATTTGATCTAATATGAAGCGAGAAAAAAGTTATTTAATTTTTAGTTTATAAAGTCTGTTTTTTGTATCCAATTTTATTATTTTACTTGTCGTGTCAGTTTACTTACGGTTAACAGAACCTGACGGTTAAAAGGGCGACGGTTAACCGAGACTCCACTGTACAATACACCGCAAGAGACAGAGTGAGTGATAAGTTTAAAACGAATGTCGGTATGGAAGCAGCAACTTTGAGACCTGCCACCTTCCCCTTTCCTCTTCAGGAAACCGGAAATTTGCTCCTAGAAGAGTGGGATCTCTGATTTTTTTCATTTAAAATTAAAAAAAAAATATGATTTTCAGAGAAAAGTTAAGAAACCTATGTTTCTAAATTGGAACGTTTCTTAAATGCAGTTTATAAGGAGAAATTTATCACAGTTATTAAACAGTTTTATAAATGAAATGTTTCATACTGGAGATGTGCACACGATTTGGCACCAATATTAAAGGATTTCCCTGCAGGAGCTGAACGGAGTATCATAATGTCTAGAACTTACGTGGTATGCCGGTATTTGTCCTATACTGTGCCTAGTTGTTTCCCTATATTTTAAACCTCAGTCATAAAATTAAGTTATATTCAGCTGAACACTACATTACGCGAGTACCGTGTAGGGATACCCGATTTTCTGGAAAAGATTTCATGTCTAGTCNTATTCAGCTGAACACTACATTACGCGAGTACCGTGTAGGGATACCCGATTTTCTGGAAAAGATTTCATGTCTAGTCCCATATAAACATAGATTAACTCAGATCAATTTTCGTGATTGGATTGTATTAACTGCTAGGCGTATAAGTGCCTGCGTACTTTCCATTTTGTTGAAGAGGAAAGAAACTCACGATCTAAGTTTTACACAGCTTGTATCATTTCCCAATAAAATCAGCCCCTTCCTTGTGTTTAATGTGTTTTGTGAACGTTCTCGCAACTCTGGTCCGTGAATGTTTCATCTCAGGGTCTTGACAGTGAAGCTACTGTTAGCCATGCACATATCTAAATATTGCTTAGTTGCAAAACTTGGGACTATTAATTAATGCGAAACTGAAGTGGTTGGCATGCGTAGCAGCAGTTGAGCAGCCGCCATGTTGGCACGCGGTGTGCAGAGAAGCTCAGTCGGATAGAGCGGCGGCTCCAGCGACCATGCTTCCTCCGACAGCCGGTCTCTCCAACCCTCGGGGTGCTGGAGGGTCGCAGACGGTCTCCAGCGTTTTAATTAGCCACGGCCGCAGGCCCGCGTGGCCATATGGCACGTGCTAGCTCGCTCCCAGTCACCTGTCGCCTGTAATTCACCACCCCTCCTTGCCTTCACCAACTACCCTGGCGGCAAGGACACGGTCTATTTCCGGCCTCCACCCCGCCTGCTTCCTCGCTGGGGGCTGCCCCTCCGCAANACCCTGGCGGCAAGGACACGGTCTATTTCCGGCCTCCACCCCGCCTGCTTCCTCGCTGGGGGCTGCCCCTCCGCAACGCCGCGGAAATTCGCTGCTGACGGACTGCACTGCGAACACGTGTGACGTCTGTTGACGTTGGTGTAGGCCTGCCTCGAGGGCACGCACTACACGTGTTTGTAGTGTGTGTGGCGAATACTAAGAAAAACTACTATTTTTATTACGAACTGTCGGGAAGTCATTACAAGCAGTGGCGTTTGTTGAACTTTTGCAAGATATGTGGGTTTTTATTAGTGTACGAACCGCCCGCCTTACCATTAGAAATACGTTTTTGATATGCTTGGACACTTCCCACGCCTTCGTACATGAGGTTTGTATACGATTCGCCGCTCGTCTGGTGTCGGACACCCGAACTGGTAATATTTCATACGAGCAATCGGGGAAAATGAAGTTGACAGAAAAAATACTTTCACAACTGCTTATTCTTAGCAGAAACGTTAAAAAATGAGAAATATGTGTAAAAATAGTAATGAATTAAAAAAAAAATCTACTCTTTGAGTTACGTCTATCTTCATTTTAAACAAACAAATCTATCTCGTTTAGAAATTTACACTTGCCGCAGTCATTTAATCCACACTTATTATACAAATTCAATCCAACTGTATATTGCCATAATTGCAAATATCTGTAACTCTCGCATCCAATCACACAGTCCCACCGGTCAGTCTCACCTCCGAGGTACAGTTGCTCGCACTCTCCACTCGTCGCCACTCGTCGCTTCTCTAGCTCTGCGGACCTGGCACTAAAGGCCGTACGAGGCTCCAGACTTTATACTGTCGACTCGGAGGTCAGCTGCGGCTTACAAGGTTATGATGGCCCGATCCAGAATGTTCCTCGCTCTCAGAGTCACGCTGAGAAAGGCGATAGAAATTACCAGAACGTTCTTTCGAAGATAATCGCAGACATTCAATTCTAAAGAACAGGAATTGGGACGAATGCTGATAGGCTTTTCGCGGGACACGTCATTCTTCCACGGCCGGCTTCTTTGTACCTTCGCGCATAGTCTTCTCCACTTACTTGTGATATCAGCATGTGCCCGAAGAGATAAACACGAAGGGCACAAAGACAAAGGTACCGCCCACCATTCCACGCGCACTTCTCGAATTGCCGGTGATGTTTTTGAAGCACTGCACTTCGCACAGCCGAAAAGGAGAGCAAGGGACACGCCACAGAGTGGCGGCATGTTACAATTTTTTAGCGATGGCAATACGATAAATATACAGTATGTATCTAAATTCAACTGACAAACTTAGGTTGTAAATTAATCACGAAGAAAGAAGTTGATAACGTATGTACGACCAAGGGTCTAAAGTGAATACCAAGGGTGGTACACATCTTTGAAGTTGTACCTGAAACACTTGTTTATTGCAAATATTGGAGACAATATTTAAGATGAAACACCGATTGTCTGGATAATGGTAATCATGGGCACTGCCCCTATTATGAACTAACCTCCATGGCGCGGTAGCATATTTTCGATTTAAAAGATATCTTATAAACCCCATGTCACAATTAACAAAAATGTTGCCTTGTGTAAATACCCTAAGCCTCACCGTTTTCGAGTAATTCGTGTTTTACTATCAAAATAATATTTACCAATACTTGGCAGGTGGGGCACGCACAATACCCAATGACACACAATCGCGGCAATTAAAGAGAGGGGAAGATTCCAGAGAGAGGCACATGACACTGACAGTGTAAAAAAACTATTTTTTCAGTTACAACTTCTAAAATGTGTACATCCCTTAGAATTCATTTTAAATCATAGGTCGTGCATTTTTTAAACGTATTTTTTTGTGATTAACATGCAGACGAAGATCATCGGTTGTATCTACATACATCCTGTATTTAGGTTTGTATTTCGANTAACACTGACAGTGTAAAAAAACTATTTTTTCAGTTACAACTTCTAAAATGTGTACATCCCTTAGAATTCATTTTAAATCATAGGTCGTGCATTTTTTAAACGTATTTTTTTTTGTGATTAACATGCAGACGAAGATCATCGGTTGTATCTACATACATCCTGTATTTAGGTTTGTATTTCGAAAATATAGTTATGTTGCGTATTTATATCTGATTTACAAAATAAGTAATATTCTCAACTTGGACGAGATTTGAATGTGGAATATTGGTTGATAATCCGTCAATTTACTCGTTAACGTACTGTGACCACGAGATTTTTGTGAAGAAAAAAACTTGAATGCCTTAATTTTTTTAGTGTTATATATGTCTTTATCATTATTCTGCTGCTTTTTTTTCCATGTTCGGTTCACACAGGCACATTATTATTGTTTACATGAATATAAAGATTTAATTTTTGACTTCGATAAATTTCTTACGTGGTATACTTGTCACATAAACTAATATTTTTATGTTGAATTGGCCATTTGAATATCCGTAATTTTAACGGCCAAGACTTCTCATCTCGTACACTGATTCCGTACGCAAGCTCTAGCGAGTGCAGCAAAAAATGGCAATTAGAATTTGTTCGAATACGATCGCTCGATCTGTATTTTCTAGATCGCTAGTGATCGCAATATGTCCAGTTTCCCTGGGTGCATGGTGACCGTATTATAAGAGTGTGGCAGATTTAGTTTGCCACTAATATAAACACTCAGATTTAACAAGACGTTGTAAGGCAACTATCTACATTTGATAACTGTTTACCAATGTTACTTGGATTAATATTACTCCAAAATTTATGCGCTTACGAGCAGTATTTGTTATAGGTTGGTATACAAAGACATTTTTGCAGACCGTGATGGGAAGAGCTTGGCGGCTTAGCGGAATCTTTGACAACTTCTTCCTCCAGAAGTTTGCGTTTCTTTTGTACGTAATTAGAACAGCGCTTCGGGTCGCTCTGACAAGTACTCCATATGACTCAGTGCTCTAATGCACAAGACACTATACTAACGTGGTCGTTTCTTCTTGTAGCGTGTAACCAGCTAAACGAAGTAAATATAATTTGCTTTGTGGAAAATATGTAGGACATTTCAGTGGAGTCGCCTTGAGAAAATTATGGAATTTTAAGTTTGAATTTAGAATATATAGGCCTAGGTGTATGAAAACGTTTTCTCCATCACGTTGTAAAGCATAGCGATATTTTTAAAACGTGTGGTGAATTAACAATTGTATTCTTTAACGATACAAACTATGCATTATTTTCGTAATTAACAAGAATTAAGAGTATAGGTTATGAAATAATTTTAAATAATACATATATCAAAGGGTGTGCATTAGGTCGGAATTTAGATGTGAAGTTTGTTTCGGTTTAACTAAGTGCCAGAAAGGCAAAACTTGTTTATCACTTGATCAGCAGTACTGTCGTCCGAGTCTAGGAGAGGAGTCCAGATGTGTGCGCAGGAGCAATCAGCCACGCTGTCTCGTGTTCCGCGCGCAGCCGGCGCCGCCGTCTTAACCATTTGTACCGTCACTTTGATTATGATCTTGACCTCAGTCAATCAAATATATTCCTCCTTGACATCCTCAGCTTCTTTAGTTCAGCAAAATATCATATATTCTGAAGGTCTGCTGCAATACATCGAATGTATCAAATCCATTCCAGTCTAGCTACGCGACTCCCATGGGCCTATTGAATTTCATCAGCTTTGTCGCCACGTACTCTCTCGGGTATTTAGACTCATTCGTATTCCTGCAGTTGGTGACCTTGATCTCCGGTGATCTGGAATTTGACCATGACCTTGATAATGCCAAGAATATAAAGAATTATAAAAACAAAAAAAATCTTAGTATTTGTACCAACTCGTCTCGCACCACCCATGCACCATCATTCCAGTTGGACGATCGGCATACTGAATTGTAAACTTTATCCCAATAAAATGTATGTAGGTCTACTCGTACTCCTGTGTTTGGTGACTTTGACCTCCGGTGGTCTTAAACTTCACCTCTGTCTTTGATAATGAAGAAAAACTCAAAATTCGTGAAAATTTACAAAAATCGCTGCAATACTATTATGTAAATTACCAGCTCACTTATACCATCCATACTCCATTATGTTGATTCAACAGTTGCCCCATTACAACACCTTCCCCATTTCAGGTATCAGACACACTCCTCACGCCAACACTCCGCCTCAATTAACCTCTAACAGACTTTAATCATACATTAAACAGGCCTCAAACATACTCGAGATGGCGTCGGAAATAAACCAGCATTAAATTGTGGTGTTGTTTGCTACAGCGTTGCAAGTCTGCGTCGATTGAAAAGAGTCATGACAGCCGATGCTAGTCATGTTAATCCAGAGACCGACATACTTCTGTTGTAAGGTGTGATGTTTCAGCGGAGTTCTAGTAGTCGCGTTACACCTCTGAGATAGTATAAAGTGAAACCTAATAATTCTCTTGTATCTCGGAAATGATATGAGACAACTGATGAACTCCCACTACAACACCACGTTGAAAGTCGCTTAAATAACGATAAACTGTCGAATTCACGGCGCAAGCAGCCCTAAGAGTTTTTTTTTTTTTTTTACAGATTTCGGTCGCTTTTGAATTCGCAGCGGGTAGATGCAACTTCTGATTCAAAAGGGGGTACTGCTGAGTGGTTCGTAGATATTTGTCTGCCCCAGGTTTTCCTGGCCCATCAACGTAAACGCACATAATAACTTATCTGTGATGTGTATAGCATAGGCTAGCAGTTTAGTTTATGTGTAATAATTTATTCACGTCACATAATCGTTACAAACCTAGAGCAAGTCAAGAGTCATATTTAATGAATTATGTTTTAAATATTTAAACTATATCATATTATTGATTATTGACTCACGGGTTCTAGTCACTACCCAGCAAACGCGAAAGACATGGGCCAGAGTCAGGTAAGTAAAATATTGCCGAGTTAACTTTTGCAGCCATTGCTGACCCGATGTCTTATGCCGGAATTGGGCCAATATAAATACGGAACGCCGGCCAACTGTTTACCGACAGTGTCAAAAATACGCTAGATGTTAACCGACAAGATACAAAAAGCTTTTGTGTGTGCTTATTGTTTCACGCTGAATTCAAGGTCGAAGTGTTATTCGTCATGAGTGTTCAGTTCGCCTCTATCGTCGTGTGTACTTCAATGCAACCAAGAAATCCTTTGGAGTAGAGGAGCCTGGAATTTCAAACCTTAGATAAGCATACATGCATCTTAGCCGACTGAATTATTGAAATTCAAATTAGGTATATGCGCTTTTCCGATGCACTGAGAAAAATCAGCAGAGGTGGTTTTGCAGAACAGTTCTGTAATGGACTTTTAGGGTAGCGACAACAGAAATTTAGTACTAGCAACAGAATGTTCTGTAATATATTACAATCCCAATTGTTGGAAGAACAATCTTAATATTGTTAAACGTTAGTTTGTTGTAGGAACCATATTTTGTTAAGCAGTAACACAAGTGCTCTGTAGTAGGTACTATACAGATAGTTGTGAATACAATCATACAGGATTATTACGATAACAGAGAATAGTATTGTTACCCTAGCATTGCTGCTTGGTAACCGCAACATACACATTTTGTATAAGTCACCTCGTTTGAAAGTTTACAGAACAAGTGTGGTAATCACAACAGTGTCGCAGATTGTTAACGGTACCGTATGATTCTGTTAAATATTGCAGAACTAGAGTTGCAGCGTTAATAAACTAGCATGGCAAGTGTCACGGACTGTTAAAGGCAACCTGTAATATTCCAAAAGATTATAGAGCTAGAAAAATTGACAATTCAAAAGATAAATAGAAAATGTTTGCTATTGTGAAAAAATATTTCTTTAATGGTGGCTCTTGACAATCTGTGAGAGTAAATTACACAATTTAAAGTGTTGACAGTAACTGTAATAGTTGCAACTGGAATGCCCTATTGGTTTTTACAAGACGTATTCGTGTTTTCGAGCAAAGTGGCTGGCATCTATAGGCAGAAATATGTACTTGTGTAAATGGTATAAAATGAATTTGCTGATATGACTGACCGCAGTAAATTGAAATGTAAAGTTTATGAAAAATTACGATTAATAGCTCGCATTCTGTATTTTTTTCCCCCATTAATTAAGTAGCTTATTCAAACAATGATAATTTAGTTCCACTGTGTAAAATCAAGCAAATATATTATTAGGTATTGTATCGAGGCAGGATAAGGTACGTTTGCACGCAATTTCCACACGAAAGGTTAATACGTCGGTAAAACGATATTTTAAAAGATTATGAAAAACAAGGAAATGTTTCAATAGATAGGTGTAATAATAAAAAAAAAATTCTATTTTAATAAACTTTTGGTAACAAAAATCTTAAAAAATTTTGATAGTAAACAAGTAGAAAGTTACAAAAATATTGGTTCTCCTACTATCCTAGCCAACTAAATAGGGGTTCAGCTTCCTTTGTTAAATTTAAAAAATATATATAAAAAATAATACAAACACACATAATGTTCAAAAATAAATTATAAGCCCAGAATTAAAGTTCTCAGATATGTTTGGCCATTTCACGAAAAGATGCGATTATTTGTATAATTACCTAGCTGCATAATGCATCTGCCAATGAAACACACATTTTTTTAATATGCTCTGTTAAATAGTGACGTAACTATACGCAGTGCAGAGCCTTATTAGTTACATTTTCACTTTGCTAAACAATGTCACTCTCAATCAAATGTGAATTCAATTTCCAAACATTTAACTAATTAGCATATGAAATTCCCGACATAAACCATTAGTTCATGCAATTCAATTAAATCATCAAATATTCCGGTTTCTTGGCCAAATACATACGCAAACATACATAACATTCACGTTTTACTGGAAAATTCAATGTAATTGTCATCTCGTTACACCCTCTATAACGGCCATTTTCATTGGCATTACAAATTATCTGATGTGAAAGGAAAACCTGTCTACACAAACGTTACACGTAAAAACATTTTTTATATCATATGACAGCCAATGTTATACACTGAGGCGACAAAAGTCATGGGATACCTCCTAATATCGTGTCGGACCTCCTTCTGCCCGGCGAAGTGCAGCAACTCGACGTGGCATGGTCTCAACAAGTCGTTGGCAGTCCCCGGCAGAAATATTGAGACATTCTGTCTCTATACACGTCCATAATTACGAAAGTGTTGCCGGTGCAGGAGTTTGTGCACGAACTGTCTTCCCGATTATGACCCATAAATGTTCGATGGGATACATGTCGGGCGATTTTGGTGGCCAAATCATTCCCTATAATTGTCCAGAATGTTCTTCAAACCAATCGCGAACACTTGTGGCCCGGTGACATAGCGCATTGTCGTCCATAAAAATTCCATCGTTGTTTGGGTACATGAAGTCCATGAATAGCTGCAAGTAGTATTAAAGTAGCTGAACATAACACTTTCCAGTAAATGATCAGTTCAGTTGGACCAGAGGACCCAGTCCATTCCATGTAAAAACAGCCCACACCATTATAGAGCCACCAGCTTGCACAGTTCCTTGTTGACAACTTGGGTTCATGGATTCGTAGGGTCTGCGCCACACTCGAACCCTACCATCAGCTCTTACCAACTGAAATCGGGACTCATCTGACCAAGCCACGGTTTTCCAGTCGTCTAGGGTCCAATCGATATGGTCACAAGCCCAGGAGAGGCGCTGTAGGCGATGTCATGCTGTTAGTATAGGCACTCGAGTCGGTCTTCTGCTGGCATAGCCCAGTACAGCCAAAGTTCGCCGCACTGTCCTAACGGACACGTCCGTCGTACGTCCCACATTGATTCCTGCGGTTATTTCACGCAGTGTTGCTTGTCTGCTAACATTGACCATTCTACGCACACGTCGTTAGTGTCGGTCATTAAGTGCAGGCGGTCAGCCACTGCATTGTCCATGGTGAGAGGTTATGCCTGAAATTAGGTATTCTCGGCACACACTTGACACTGTGGATCTCGGAATGTTGATTTCCCTAACCATTTCCGAAATGGAATGTCCCATGTGTCTAGCTCCAACTACCATTCTGCGTTCAAAGTCTGTTAATTCCCGTCGTGCGGCCATAATCACGTCAGAAACCTTTTCACAATATATACACAATATATATATATATATACACACACACACACACTTGAGTTTTTATTTTACCTGAAAGACCTTAAACCGAGAGATTACAGTATACCACACTATGCTGCAGGCTAGCAAGAAGATATAATTCTCACGTAATTAATAACTGTCCCAAAATATTTCCCTATTAGCGTATTGTTTAATCGTAAGACTTTAGATCTTCTTTACTGGTAATTCTGATAGACATAACTTATCTTATGTGCATATAGGTTAGTGAGTCGTACCAATATCCCGCAAGCACCTTTCCTGAGTAATTTTGTATTATATTATTTTTCCCTTAAGAACCGCAACAGCCACAGAAAACTCTTTCTGCACCACCAAATAAAAAAAAAGAGGAGAAATGCAAATAAAAAATATATATTTTCAGGAAAATTAGTTTTTTTTTATAGAAAAACATTACGCGTTTCCCGAATTCAAAATCACAGAGTAGTTCAAACCGCCATTATACGTCTGTTTGGCCCTTAATAAATACGAGTACGCTTTATTTAAAAAAAAATTTAAGTCTATAATGAAATATTTTTTCATGACTGTAAATTCGTCAGGTAAACTCGTCCAATAAATATACAATTATTGAAGAAATGTGACCACGTGATTTGGAAACGGCTCCCACTGGGATTAAAGATTTTCTTGACTGCTTCCTCGCCTTAGATCTTATTGGAGCTAGTTGTACATAAATTACGCCCTCCAATTTGCCCTAAGCTAAATGTATACAGCAACGTGAATGAATTATATTACGTTTACCAGCATTTGTTGCCCATTAGTTATCGTGCACTGGCGTTTACAGCACCTAATTATCACGCTCATAAAAAACAAAATGTTCTAAACCACAGTAACTTTTAAGTTATTGCAGTAAACGATTCACTGGCTGTTAAGTCGCAATAAACTTTGATGGAAATCTAATAGAACAGTTTGAAACATCAGTAGCTAATAATAAGAAGCTGATGTTGGTCCAAGATATACGACGCAGTTGTATTTTATTTTTTAACATTCGTGTGTTAATGTCTCGGTTATAACGACTTTAATAGGCAGTTAACCCTTACCATAAAATTAAGACAAGAATAAATTATTTTAATACAAAGAATACGTCTTCAGTGTTATTAAGTGGAGGCTCTAATGTGTCATTCACTTAGCCTACTCATCGGTGGATTATAAGGAATCTGACTTTTCTGAAGTGTTTCGGTGATAACTGCTGACAAATAACTATAATACAGCGAACACCCAGTTAAGATCAATTCGTGAAAATGCCTGAAAATATATTGAATATATTTTGAAACCTTAGTGGAGAGCTCAGTCAATATATTACTGTTTGTACTGTTATTTATGTTGATTTACAATGAATTCGATCAATACGGGTATGTCACTATTTCGTTAGTCACTAACAGCTTATGAATTGAATTTTAAGTGAGATGTGTTTCTCTAACTGAAAGCAATTATTCGTATGTAGAACGCAGTGTTAGCTAGTTTTGCTTTTTTAGAACTTCGTTTGTAAAAACAACATAAGTAAATATGTGATAACTTAATTTTTTAAATGGGTAATTAGTAAAAACAATTGTAGGAAGTACCGTTAACACAAATATTCTTTTAAGAATCCAAACATAGCTGCAAATGTCTTTTTAAAACATTTAACATATTCCTTTATTATTAGAAATCTATAATAAAATTACACATTCTGAAATATGTGCGAAAATACTTATTCTTCAAATTTTTATTACTGCATGACCGTTGAATAAATACTCGCATCAAATTTAAACACTGCCCGGTCGTTGTATAAATACTCATATTAGTGTTAATGTACATTCTCCATAGCGTAATTTTACAGTAATATGGTATCACTACTGTCATACTAATAGCCCAAGCAAAGAGAAAGATTAAGATATATCCGTGAGTTTACAATAACTGTACAAAATTTCGGCAACAATAATAGGCGTATGTTTTATATGTAATTTGCGAGAAAACAACTACTGCAAGTATATTATTTAATAGTATACAGCTATAAAACTAGAACGATAAATATAATACATCACATGTTCACGGCGTGTGTGACTTTGAAGTGTGTAACAGTAACTTAATTAACAAGCTCCAAAGGGAGAAACTCATGTTTCTTACTTTTATTTCCCCTCTAGTGTACTTTTCTGAAGTCCCGATTAAGGCGGTTGTCTGGTTTCAAATCGCTAACAATTGGGTATAAAGAAATAGACTACATATTAATGAAAATTTTTTAAGCCAATTTTGAAGATATAAACTTGGAACAATATATAAGTGTGAGAAATGTTACTCTCAAACTCTGTATCGAAGCAAATATAACAATTTGTCTTATAGCAATTTTTTATTTAATTATTAAGCCTTCGGATTTTTTCGGGAAACAGGAAATATGAAACATTAATGTTACAAAAATCTTCAATAGCCAAGAAGCACGCATTTTTCTGCACAAAAAAGTCCATAGTGGCATATATCTACTTCTAAGAGGAGCGCCAGAGAACCGAATTACATTTTTCAAATGCATATTGCAGGGGCAAATTTGACAAGCGAGCAAGCAGACTAGTGGCGGGAAGACGGCCTCGTGTCGTGTTTCACCACAGTCCAAGGAACAAGCGTCCCAGTATTATTCCCTTGTTACTCTGAGTTTCCTTGGGTACCTATTCGTTCCGTCACTAAACACTAAATAAATGCGTTATATTTTTATAGTGTAATTTGTTATGGTACGATTATACGTGTATTACAGTATCATTTCATATACCTGGTGTTTAATTTAATATTGCTGTGAGAGTGCGTTTCGAAGATCCACTTAATCGATTACAGTAGAGAACGCAGGAAAATGAAGGTTACTAAAGAGAGCGACGTTGAACCTTTTTGCGGGGCAAAAGTAAAATGGGAAGCGACTTCATCCCTTGGCGTAGTTAAGAGCAGAGGCTCTGCTAACGCAGCCTGGCGGCTTAGTATGTTGTCATCGGTCCGTTTTGAAGCCAAGTGGAGGATTTCAGTGATACGTCAACGAAATATTGTTTACACAGTTAATATCGATATTATCGATGTTGGATAGTTTTCTGCTTATGTTATAAGTCTTTACGTCTTTTACAGTTACTGCAAAAATCTTACTAGTTTATATATTTTAAATGCATTTTTGCATAATAAATAGTATTCTTACTTGTATGAGCTATATTTTGTGAACAGAAGCTTCTTTCTCTGCTCCCTTTTTACATTGCTCTCTTTTGATTTTCTATTCAAATGCCTGAGACGAAAAAATTTTCTGGCCATTGCAAGCTTAATCAAAACGTTAGTGTTTATTTCTGGAAATCTTACCATAAGATAATGATAAAATGTTTTTATAATGCCTGCCTGTGAATTTATCTCCTTGGCTAGGATACGCTGGAAAATTCCTCCGATACTCTCACGGTGCTTACAAAGGCCTGCGATGGATTTGTTGGGCCACGTCGACTTATATAATTATATCCACCCAACTACTCAAATAAGTGATACATTCATAAGCAGCATATTTGCAGAAAACCATTTAGCAAGTTAAAAAATCTCAGCAAAAATTAACATACCTTATTTTACAACATCCGAGGCGAGACTTCCGTCGTTGTTTCTATGATATAGGTAGCCAGCAACATACCACTTCACATTCCTCTATTGTCGCACCAGCAAAGGACACGTTGAATGACTTATGCTTGGTGTATCATATTTAACTGGCATTCTTCTTTATTAGGGTTTAAAGAAATAAAGACTTGGCTTGTCATATATGTTTTGTCAGCCAAGCCGATATCATTGCTGACACACGCACCAACTGGTAGAGGCATTTCACATCCAAGCAACAATAAACGTAGCCCGTATTTATAATCCACAAGTGTAAAGTTTTGATTTGCGTTTCCAATACAATATCCACGAAACAAAAAAAACTTTCAGAAATATCTTAATTTAAACGTCACGTGAGAATGTACTTTAGCAAATATCTAGAATTCAATAATTCACGCAGTTCAAGAAGTGAATTTCTTGTTAACAATATGCCTTTCTGAAATGGCAAACGGCATTTATTTTTTAATGTTTCGTGTTAGATATTTGATTTTCCAAGTTTTGCAATATGCTAGGCTGCTCACCAATGTGCAATCTAAATTCACTTTTCCACGGTTTATCTGAATCTTTAAAAAATATTTAGTTCATAACATCTAAGGATTTATTAACTGTTTCCAAAACTTGTCCGATTTCTGGTTGATGTTAGGCTCTACCGAAATACGTGTATAAGTATACCGCAATGACAATAAAGCCCCTCTGCTCCAACGTGTTGATAACACGAAAGAGCAACTCCCATGTAACTTTAGAGTCAAGATCATAAAAGATTGATTGCTTCCACCTGACACATGTCTTCTTGCCATTGTTACTTGCACGTTTTCGCTAGAGTGGAAAATTTTATCATCGGTTTGGTCATAGCAGTACCTCCCATTTATTTTTATGTTTTTAAATGAAAAGTGTTGTGTGCCGCTCGGAATTTGTCATTGTTTATGATTTCGCATGCAACGCAGTCAAAAATTATTTGGGATCACCTGGAGAGCATTTCACGTGTCTCGTACATTTTCGGAGAGTTGATAAACAATGGAGAAAAATAACGACCTTTTCCCTCAAATACGCGTAAGTTTTACATGACACAAGAACCTAGCATAATAGCAGCGGCTATATCACCGTCTTCCCACCAAAGTTGCGGTTTGCTTATACTTATAACTCTTCCTATTTGCTTTGGGGTGAAAATGTTTTCTAAAATCTTCTACACTCTTGTCCACTGATATTTTAAATCGTTTATGAGCCAACTTCCAGGCAAGTAACTGCGATGTCAAAACAGAATTTTTATTTTGTAACCGTATCTCATTCTCTTTACTGATTTCAAGTTGTTTCTCCAGGGACAGTTTTCGCAATCTAGTAAGTTTATTTATTATTGTAAATGTACACTGTCACATCTATACTAGATCGAAATAGCTTCAATTTGGATGTAATTACCTACTGAACAAATTTTTGTTTTTGGTTCTACACTGCAGTCTTTGACTTCTCCCAGGATCGACAACTATCTGGCTATTTGGCAAATTATCTTCAGGAAATGCTTTAGGTTCAGCAGCTTTCTTCTTTTCTCTTCCCATCAATTCAGTCTACAAGCCTCTTTCGTAGTCATTGACGGTAAAATGTTCGGAACAAATTATTTTCTGCCGCACAAAAAGGAACTATTTCAACTCGAACTTGATCTTTATGGTTTACGTACTGTACCTTAATTGTGTTGGTACATTTCCCTTATCCAGTATTTTCTCTAAAGAAAATAATAAAAATGCAGTTTTCGTTCATTTAATGGTTGATTTTTCTATGTATTGGAAATAATTTAAGAAATAAGGAAGATTAATTTTGCTATCCGTTAATGAAGTGAATATGTACCCATCTACGGAGCCGCAGTTGTCTACCTTGGTAGGGAATTTACACTAAATTTTAAAGTAAAAGCAGAGTCCGGAAACGAATTAAGGCCGTCCGGTGTGGCAGAAGGCATAGAAGAAACATCACGCAAAGACGAGGGCCGGAATTTACGACGCACGCGATATTTTTATACTCTATTATATGTGTTAGTTCTCGTACCAATGTAATTGGTGGCATGGACTTAAGAAAGCACGCAAGGCCCGAGAGTCTGGGGTAGGGGAGTTATCAACTGAGAAGTGGACGTGAAGTTATTTAATATTTTATTTCCATTGGTTCCAGGAGAAGATTCATCGAATTCAGTCAACTTCTGCGTTCGGAATTATGTCAGAAAAGTTTACGCTATTAGTTCACAGCGAGTACAGAAACTTGAACGCCATTTTTCAACAACGGCTTTTATTTATTTTTGTTCGTTTTAATATTTTAACCTCTATCGATATTGAGACTAAGTTGTATTATCGAACTAAGCTAACAAGGTAAACCATAACATGGTTTGACTTTTTTTCACTTGAAAAAGTGATTCAGTTAAAAGCAAATTTTGAGGAAGTCTGGCTAGTGTTGCCGGTCGAGTTTTAAATAATTACTGATTTTCTTCACATCTGAATTTTCCTCGATTTTAATTTTAATGAATTTAAAATTTTTTGTAATTTCAGCCTTGCATAATGTCATGACTATTTTTTTTGTTTAGTATAGTTATTCTAGTTTGCCAGTTTTCAGACAGGCTTATTGACTTTCTATTATTATCATCATACAATCTAGCAGGGCAACCTATATATGCATACACGATCCAAGAGTGCATACGTTACATTACATTAACATGCCCCACGACTTGACTATAAAATAAATACAAACAGAATGGTCTGACCCACAGATCGATTGCTAGTTACTCAAATATGGGAGTCCCCGCTGCATAAGTAGTTTATAAATATTCTATCATTTTGGTCGGCTATCAACTTCTTCNACATGGTTTGACTTTTTTTCACTTGAAAAATTGATTCAGTTAAAAGCAAATTTTGAGGAAGTCTGGCTAGTGTTGCCGGTCGAGTTTTAAATAATTACTGATTTTCTTCACATCTGAATTTTCCTCGATTTTAATTTTAATGAATTTAAAATTTTTTGTAATTTCAGCCTAGATAACATTTTATTAGAAAAAGTCAATATTAAGTCTCTCTGTTTGTTTTATTGCATAATGTCATGACTATTTTTTTTGTTTAGTATAGTTATTCTAGTTTGCCAGTTTTCAGACAGGCTTATTGACTTTCTATTATTATCATCATACAATCTATCAGGGCAACCTATATATGCATACACGATCCAAGAGTGCATACGTTACATTACATTAACATGCCCCACGACTTGACTATAAAATAAATACAAACAGAATGGTCTGACACACAGATCGATTGCTAGGTACTCAAATATGGGAGTCCCCGCTGCATAAGTAGTTTATAAATATTCTATCATTTTGGTCGGCTATCAACTTCTTCCACTGTAAAAAATTCATGACAAAAAAAATGTGTATAAATCACAACCTAAAAGAAAATATCTTCTTCCGGTTTTCTCTGTCACTAATTTAATTAATTTTAGCTGGTCTTATTTAAAATAAAACAGTGGTTTCTTCGAATACAGGTTATTATCACAACATTTTATATTTTGCAGTTAGTATACCTTCAAAATCCATTATCACATCTGATTTACTACGGTAGGGTCTACCTAAAGTTTCCGCTATGGTGGTTCATTCATCAAGGCGACTGATATTTGGTCGAGAGGCCCGGGTAAGAGGCAAGCCACTGGTAGTGCATATTTTCGAATATCTTGAGCGGGCCGGGGTATTTTCCTACAGCCTTATTCTGTACCATGAAGGCAAAGATGCTTTACTAAGCAGTGTACTTTGCTTTCAATTTAGAAATAACGTTTCTTATGTCTGGAGTCAGTCTGTACCCAACGATTTGCTTCTGACGATAAAATTTGCTGCTTTTCTAAAAGTTCTAAAGGGAGGTTTTCTTCAACGGTAGATGACGGTTACATGCTCTTTTTACTCGGATTAACCCCTTTTTAAATTTATAGCGACAAAACTAGCCGTTCAATAGATCTGTACCTCGTTTTATTTCTGCCAGCAGCTTAGTTGCAACTCTACTAATTTTTGGATTTTTAAAATGTCATTTAGTTCCTAAATTTTCCCCATCCAAAAAATAATTTTTAGAAACAAATTGTAAATTTTCCGGCCCAAATTAAAGAAGAGCTACTCTCCGAAACATAAATTATTTATCACACCCCAAATGATAATCTTGTTTTATTGATTTTTATATAGTAGACTCAGTTTAATAGTTAATGGCACCTTGAGTTGTTTATGGATGAATGTAGACTTTTAAATCCGTGGTTTCAAACAGTGAAATACTACTAACTGAATATGTAGTTATTTGCTGCCACTGACTTGTGACTCTGCTGAACTCACTGTCGATAAGTGATATGAAGCAGTAGTAATAACTGTCAATCAGTGTACATCACTGGAAGTTTGGTGGACTGGAGTCACTGACGTAATCAGACTTCACTGTTTTGCAGTCGCGTTCCCCTCGTTTGAAGCAGTTTTCACAGATTAAATTTTAGAACGCTTACAGATCTCGAAAATAAAACGAGAAGCTACCATCTGAGAATAATAAGTTAATCTATAGGCTGGTTTAAAGATGCGGGGTTGGATACAGCAGATACATTTGTTTCCGATTAACATTCATAGCAAATTCCAGATCATCACAATTATTTGAAGTTGCTCTCGATGTTTATGCATTAAAAATAAAGAACAAACTATAATATGTATTATTTGTACTTATTTGATAAATAAAATTTTGGTGCTGGCATAATTAGTTTAATGAAATTCATATACCTCCGTCAGCGAATTTAAACTAAGCGAGGTATAGACACTGGTAAAAATATGTTACTAACTTTGTTCTTATTACCTCTTACAATTAACTTTATCAGATTTGTAAAGTAGCCAATTATATATATCAACTATAATCTGTTTATAGTACCTTCAGTTGCTACACAAATAAACATTCAATTTATTAATTACAACATTTGTCCAGTACTTATAGAAACGGCACTGTTTCTTGAAGCTTCTTAAACCATTTAATTTGTATGAGCCNTTACAACATTTGTCCAGTACTTATAGAAACGGCACTGTTTCTTGAAGCTTCTTAAACCATTTAATTTGTATGAGCCAATATGGCCAAGACTGTATTGGCACGAGTTACGTCCCCATTTCCGAAGGAAAATCTTGTTCTAACTATAACATGTAAATTTAAATGCATACAGAAGTCTTTAAATGTTAGGTAATAAATTTTAGTATTCGGATGCAATGACGTTCACATTGGCGGTGTTTGTTTATAAACCATTTTTAGCCTATTTTCCAAAGGAAAGGAAAGCTTATGAGATCACTTTCCTGCCTGTGTGTCTGTGCATGTGTGTGTCCCCCCTTTCAATTTATGAACACGTGAACCGAATTTCACAAAACTCGGTACACGTAGAGTACTAAGTAAGGACACCTGACTTATAGTTTTTGACAGTTCCGGGCGCTTACTTTCTAAATGGCGGCTATTTGAAAATTTAGGGTGATATGTCATATCTCGGAAACCAAATATTGTGAGTTAATAGCGCAAAGTATAACCATTTAATTTTTATGTAAATATTGTTGTTCGCCTGCCATTTTGGAAGATAGCGCCAAATAAAAAATTATGTTTTTACATTACAGCTCGAAAACTACTCAAACAATAATCGCCAAATCTGGCAAGTAAGTAACAAGTCATGTAAACTTATGTTATTTAAATTTATGAGGTATTTATTTGCTAAATGAAGGCCATACAAATATTTTAGATTTATTTGGTATAACTACCATACTGTTCTACGAATTTGAACCAAAATTTTGTAAACTGCAGCATCTATTAGAAGCATCATTATATGCCAAAAACAACCACTTTTGTGTGCCATTTTGTAATGTATCGCTAAATTAATTAATGAAGTATTTGTGTAATAACTCAGGAAACAATTGACTGATTCCTGAAAAATTTGGCAAACAAGTAGTACTACTGCAGGTGATTAATAAAAATATTTTTTTTAGTATTTTAGTTAATTATTTAAAAAATGACGAAATCCAGCTATTTCAACAAAGTATGCTATATCTTCGAAATCATGATACCAATTCCAACTTATTTTTGTATGCTGGAAGTATAAATTACAAACGTCAAATGTGTCCACACGGAGACTCTTCTGGCTACACTTTTGTAAGCCATCGCCACACTAATATATAAAATCGTAATTTCATATCTCGGGAAAAAAATTTACCGATTCATACTAAATATGTCAAACAAGTAGTACTGCTGCAGATGATGTTAACCAGTATGTTTTAAGAAGATTATACAATTATTTTAAAAATTGTGATCATATATATATATATATATATATATTCGCTTTGTACGAGTATCTTAAATCGTCGAAACCATGTAACTAATTCCAACGTAAATTTATGGTGTGGTTTATATAAAAACCATTAAATGTGTCCACCCAAAGTCTCTCTGGTCCACCATTTTGTAAAATAGTATCACATGACAAATTAAAATTATGTAAAATCTCAGAAAAAAACTATTTCTACCAAATTTGGCAAACAAGTAGCACTATGGCAGGCCACGTACGTAAATTGATATGCTTCGAGTGGGTCATATTTTCAAATTGGTGGCCATATAAAAATTTTAGCTTAGTATGTTTTATGTAAGAAACTACAATACAAATATCAACTTAACTTTGTATGCTAACAGTGTCTATTATATCCATAAAATTTGTCTATACTAAGCCTCATTTATCCGCCATTTTGAAAGATAGCCCGATATTAAATAATAAAGTTTTTAAGTCTTATATCGGGAAACAATCAACCGATTTATTTCAAGTTTGGCAAAGAAAGTGTACTGTGGTTGGCCATATTAAATTTCATGTTTTAAGGGTGCAAGTCTCTTATTTTTCGAATGGCGGCTATAAAACCATTTTAGCTTAGTAAGCTATATCTACGACTATATGTATCATATTTAAATTTAACCTTGTATGATGTATGTATGAACATAATTGAATGTGCTAATATATAAAATTTTTGTTTATAATTAATGAAGATCGTCACATGAAAATAGGGGAGGTTTTATGCCATGTCGTGAGGACCAATCAACCGATTCCTATCAAAATTTCACCCAAGAATTTGCGCAACGCACAACGGCTGCGCAAATCTTCTTCACTATTTTGCTTCGTGTTTGTCACGAACACAAGAATCGTAAACGAAACTTCTTGCAACTTTCGAATCAATCTCCATGCTAGGTAGTTTGCACATGAATCAACCTAGCTTTGGTGGATTAGAAAAAGCTTACTGAGTGTAAATTGCAAATGCGTGGGACTGGATCCATACACGCCTTGTACTTACCACCCCAGTAGCAGGTGGCTCTAACCGAACGAGGAGGCACAACTGTAAAATATTGCTTTTTAACTTATTTATTTTGCGCGCGACCAAGGGACAGGCTGTGGGTCAAAGTCCACCGCCTGCTGTGCGACTGGATTTCATTCAAGTTATTTTCGAAAGTTTGTCTGCAAGTTTGTGAGCTGCAACTTGTCATACACGAAAATGCCACCCACACAAGACGGTATGGCAGACGAACCAGGCAGCCCCGTCCAGTTCTACTTTCAGGTATGCCGATAACTTACCCTCCCGCTACCTGTAAACAAAAGCAATACTGCGGGTTGTCTGATATTTCCAATGCCAAATGCTTTGTTTACATTCTTCTGTTGTCCAAAATATGCTTGCATTTTTCAAAACGCGTAAAATATAAATAATTACCATTTTTTTTACACCAATTAGGTCTCCGTTATGATTTTTAAGGGTGTCTGTATTGAAAATGGCTCGATTAGTGGTATTCACGATACAGAAAATTACGCATATTTTCTGTAACTGTTTAACTGGGTAGGCGAGGAGGAACTATATAGACGTGGGTTAAGTTAATTCGATGAAAAGACAGCTTTGACCAGAATATATATATAAAAAGAAACGAGAATCCAGTAAAACGAAAAAAGACCAAACACATGCACACATTTCGGGTTACTTGTTTTATTACGTAACTTCAGCGGCGACAAACAATTTGGTGGCTAACATTGTAAACAATCTCTTGGCACTCGTGCACGCACACAATAAGAGCGCACTTTTCCCCTCATTCTTTTCAGCGTGCATTGTTTTTTTTTTCCCTTCCTGACTGGGTTCTAGCAATCTAAGAAATCTATTTGTGCTTTGGCAAATATTCAATTCACTGAAGCGTCTAAACAGGTTATGCAAATGTGTTTCAGACACTTAGATTAAAGTTACAAAGTTGTGTCGTATAAACAGACGTGGTTTTACCAGGCATAAATGTCATCCGTGGTTAGAAACAAACTTCGCACGTCCAAAACTCGCCTTCACAAATGTAACGATTTACACCTGAATTAAAAAAAAACACGTCTATCGCAACTTCATCACTTAACTAGGTGGATGAAATGTGCGTATACAAACAACTGTATTTTTCGGTGGAGGANTGTCTATCGCAACTTCATCACTTAACTAGGTGGATGAAATGTGCGTATACAAACAACTGTATTTTTCGGTGGAGGAAAAAAATTAACACTCCATCTAGCAATTACTCGTGTCGTCAATTTTCCCTACTTCATAGTCGTAACCCATCACAAATGTAACAAATTTTTTAACAATAAAATTACGCTTTAATTACGCATCATGAATTCAGACACCGTTATTTATTATGTAAAATGTGATAAAATATCGCCTGCCGCGAGCGCTGAGAAATTTGCGGAGAACAATGCAAGTTCAGAAAAAAAACAGCAAAACTAAATTACATTCTCCACCTAAAGTATTTTCCTTCATAAAAAAAAACACGTGAAAAGACTAGGGCCTGCGCACCATATGTTTCGCTGATCATACAACCACAAGATAAAACGTTTTAATACGTACCAATGAAATATGTTTCTATCAGTGGACCTTACTACATGAAAATGTAAATATTTCAGTAAAAGACATTTTCTTAAATAGCGTATCAGAACTCAATTTAATAACAATTAAAATGTAAACTTTTTCTTACTAGTCGTTGCCAACGCAGCACTATCCTCACTATTTTCATTTCATATTGATTACGATACAAACATTATTTCCAAAAAATATACAAGTGAAAGTTTTGTTTAATCAAAATTAGAATATCTCAATGTTATTAACGGTATTAAAGGGTTGTTTTATATGATTTGGTTAAAACACTGGCAGGCATGTCTAACCTGGGTGATTTTTCAAAGTTTTTTTTTAAAGAGTAAGCGTGAATGAACGTTATACATAATACAGTGAATATNCTAACCTGGGTGATTTTTCAAAGTTTTTTTTTAAAGAGTAAGCGTGAATGAACGTTATACATAATACAGTGAATATGACATTTTATTTGCCGTACAGTCTGGAGATGCTATCAATTGTGGTGAAATTTCATTACAATCGTATCCTCTAAGTTAATTTTCTTACCAAATTACATAAAAATTTACAGCATACTTTCTAATGCTTAGTGACTATAATTTGATACTTTTTCGCTTACTTTTATAATCAGGAGTGCGGTATAATTTTAATAAATTTGNCTAACCTGGGTGATTTTTCAAAGTTTTTTTTTAAAGAGTAAGCGTGAATGAACGTTATACATAATACAGTGAATATAACATTTTATTTGCCGTACAGTCTGGAGATGCTATCAATTGTGGTGAAATTTCATTACAATCGTATCCTCTAAGTTAATTTTCTTACCAAATTACATAAAAATTTACAGCATACTTTCTATTGCTTAGTGACTATAATTTGATACTTTTTCGCTTACTTTTATAATCAGGAGTGCGGTATAATTTTAATAAATTTGNTTGCTTAGTGACTATAATTTGATACTTTTTCGCTTACTTTTATAATCAGGAGTGCGGTATAATTTTAATAAATTTGAGGGCATTTTTACTTGAACCTATTGGAAAAACCAATAATACCTGTAGATGTAAAAATAAACAGACATCAGTTGAGACGCTGCTGCCACATACATATGTGTAAATGTACACATTTTTACAGTGTAAAATGTATAAAAATCATGATTTTAAATTTGACATATTTAAATAATTCTGTCACGTTTTGTTAGCCCCCTTTGTATAAGTAGATAGGCCTACTAACTTGAGATTTTAACGAACCTAATGGAAAGAGACCAGAAAAATTCGCGGATTCATTTCGGGACAATCTAGAATTCAAAACACGTGTGTTAATAAAACTTCAGCCATTTGTCCACACAGTGTTTGGCAACTCCTGGGGGAGCGCTGGCCCAATCGTTGCCTTCCACTGTGACAGCAGACAACCAATGTGCAGTTTATATCGGCATATTTGTACATAAGATTGAAGATTCTAGCTTGCAGGTTATTGAACTCGCGAGTTTTTCAGGTCTCTACTAATGGGTAATGGGGACTCGTATGCTGCCCTACAAAATGTAGCTCGAAATAGGCCTATCAAATCTGCGCCACAAAAGACATTCCGAAATTTAATTTATGTAAGTCGTTAGTCCTTGTGATGTCCGAGCTCGAACTGTCATCTTTGCAGGCGTAAGTCAGAAAATTCTTTTAATAATTCCGTATAATGAAAAAAAGAATTCTTGTAATTAAATCATGTGTAAAATATTTAATCTAATACACTGTGATATATTTAATGAAAGAATAATGATCACCAAACGAATCAGAAATTTTTTTATTAAATTTCTACTCAGAGCTAGCACCTTATAAAAATTTCAGCTGAAAAACAGTAATCCTGCATTATATGGATGATAATAAATGTAAAATTTAAATGGAATAAAGAAGAAAACGTTTTGTGTGTGACGTGATTGCAATCTGTATTATTAAAGAAAGGATCTCGATAAAGCAATACAATTAACTGCAGAACACGTCTTTAAACATAGCTGGGCATATGAAAATGTCGCTATTCTTATATAATACTGTTACATGACGCCCGAGGGGCGTATCAGAGTTCGTGAGGGTTGGAGGTCTTAATAAAAACAAAGGAACTAAATTTGATTTCTAATTTATCTATGCAGATATTATTTAAAGCATTTAAATTTCAATCTCCAATCATACTCTTTTTATTTCTCAGTGAGTGCATTATTAAATGAATATTTCAGCTCCAATTAACGTCCTTCTCAATGTCGCTGTTTCATTATATTTAATTAACTCATTATCATTATTAACACACGTTCAGACTGTGTGTTGCCAGCATTTGTAATATATTTCACTCACGCATCTAGTCGAATAGTCCAGCCTGTCAGCCGCACTCTTCACTGCTTGATACTCGCAAACGCAGATTTCCCTTTCGCTGGTCACTTCTACTTCTCTCGCCGCTCGTCAACTACCGCTGAAACTAAGTCACCCATCCATTCAACAACTCCCGGCTCGGAGGTCCATCTCATTATTCGTACTCTGCTGACCCTGACCTGGAAAGTTCGACGCACCCTGAGTCGCACTTAGAGAAACTAGGGCAGCCAACCACCCGAAAATTCCTCAAATAAATACAGAAACTCAATACAACCAAGGCCAGTAGCGTGCCGCAAAAAATATTATCGTGTCGGGTAGCTTTTTGTAAAGGCTAGTCACGGTAAAGTGAGCACTTTTTGAAGCCCTCTCATTTGCTATAATAGTCAGTATGTATTTTTTATTGTAGCCTTAGACGTTAACATTCAAGTCCTGTGAAATTTATACTCCGTATTTATCACTTCCATGGAAATATTTATTTTAAAAAGTCGTGGATGGATAACAAATGACCTATAGGAAAAAAAAGTAACTATAGCCTCAAAAGTGCTCACTTTTGAGCTACTCCCGTTCCTGGGGTAGCTCGCTTGTCATTCAAAACATTCTATTGACTGGCCGCCGCCGCCATCACATAACTGTTTGTCCTTCAGTTCCATTCGCACGCGCGGGACAAAGCAGTGAGCGCGTGACAATACATTCTTCCGGTCATAAACAAATTGGTGAATCTTTACACTCAGGTAACAGTGGTGATTAAGATGGCGTAAAATGAAGAGTCGTGATGATTCTTAAATGAAAGTAATTCCTTATCTGGAGATCATGAGGCAGCGTTCCTTCAGAATGTCAAAAATTTTCAAACGGGTTTCTGGGGCAGAATAGTAATAACCAAACTGAAGCTTGAATATGAATATTCAGGCCTCGAATTGAATTTTACAGCTCACTTCCTTTCCATTTCTGTACCGCTCGATCATTGTAACCAGCCTCGCCTGAAGAACGTTAGAAGTAGTAATCTGCTACAAACACCTCTGCAGAGAGTCACTTTTTCCCCCCTTTTCGCAACTAAAAATAGGTTTTCCTTATTTATTTATTATAATCAGTTTAATTCCTCAAAATTATAGCGGGTTTTTTAAACAAAACATAGCATTTTTCCCTTCGTTGATATTATTATTTAAAGGTATAACTTCAATATATAATACCGAGAGAAAATGGTCAAACATAATACCGCAATTTAAACTCAGTATCATCTGGTAAAGGGCAACTTTAAATATCAAGCTGAGAAGCATAGCAAACTGAAAAGAAAGATAGAAAGAAATTAATGCTATATGTCACAACTGATATAAATGTGCAAACCAAAAGTTCGAAGTCTAGGATATGAACAACTACTGTGCAATTCTATATATGATTCCTATATTTTCTAATTGAACTTCTAGTCTTTCTCTTGAACATTGTTATATTTTGCTTAGTTTTACACTTGCTTCTACAAATATTAATCAGACGAGTTTTCCAATGTAGCTACTTGTTTCGTTTCGAAGCTAAAGTAGAAAAGTTGAGACAATGCTCTGAGAACTTTATAAACGGTGATTTTCCCAAACATGTACACGATATTTTACTGTCATGTAGGTTAATTTTATTCTACAGTGCTGTAACTTTACCTTAAATGTAAATAAAAATACGATTCTTTCACAAGGTTTGCAAATATTATCTTACAGCTGTAAGACAAATTCACCAATACTTTTACAAAGTACAAAATCGATTATTATTGAAGTCTGGTTGGATGGGGTGATTCGCACGCTCGTTACTGAGCACCGCGGCTCCAAAGCAATGTCAGGATGAAGGAAACTGGAACGCACCCATGGCTCTCGAGGTGGGATGATAGTGCGCTGGTTTGCTGTAGCCTTCCACGTCATGAAGTGAGCCAAGTGCATAAAACGTTGAAAACATGGAGCTGAGGTGCTGGGCGAGAGACAACACGGCTACCTTATACAACACGAAGCTTGCCTGAGGTTTTGTAAACCGAGCGCAAATTCAGTCCATTACGAACTCGCTTAGAGCACCAAGCGAGGAACTTGCATGAATGAAGATTATTGCAGTGACTGATAAAGGACAACAAATCGAGTAAATGAGTGCATTCTACTGGTATACGTGAATAATTGTGGCTGTTTTATTTGCTGAGAGATAATTTTACGTAGGAAGTAGCCAAATGAGGATTTAGCGCAAACATAAAACTACTTTTTCTATGGTACACAAAGAAAACATTTATAATTTTGTTAGTCATTATAATACATGCCAGTTATGTTTATATATAAATATAATGATTTTCACTTATTTTGTATAATTTATACCTCTGTTTTGTTTGCGTCAGAAAGAATATTCTGAGTAAGGATTTTGTACACATCAAGTGACGTCTTAGAGTTGTGCACTTCTTAAAGCACGGACTTCTGTGAATGAGGTGTCTAAGTTTCTTCATCGGACGAAGATCCGACGTAAGCCATCAACGTGTGTGCCGATTTTAGACAGGTTGTTGTAATTCTCTTATTCCGTAAGCCGTTTCTCTGTTTGTCTCCCGGCATATACTGGACTTGCTAAAAATCAACAAAGAAAGAATCTACCCTTTTGATAAATAAACGCTTAATTCAAACGTTTCTTGTGCATTTTGGGTTCTCAGAAATTGAGTTTTTCTGCTTGCTTGTATAATTCGTTATTTGTAAAACTGACAAAAAAACTTCGTTTTCAAACTTTCTCCTTTCGAAATGAAACGGAGGAACAATTGCCAATGCTTGAAATACATCATAATTACTGAGAAAAACTGTTGCGTGTATTTCCAAGTTAAGTAACAGTAACAATATAGCATTGTTGTGGTTTCTGTTCTATTTCCATCTTGATAAAAGACCTTGATTTTATTTTCTCCACTGGTTCTGTTGTGTGTACAAGTATTTAATTGATAAGTTATGAAATAACGCCCTCTTTTTTACATGAGATTTTGATAACGAATAAGTATACAGCGCTTGTGTACTGCGAAGTCACAGAGTACTTTAGAATACAGAGGTAAAACTGCCGCCTATGCTGCGAACTCCAGTCGCACATGCTTTCAAAATGACTCAACCGACTAGCGAAATTCTGGAACGCAGTTTGCCAATAAGCGCCTTGTAATGTAGTCGCCAGCTGGCAGCCCACCCAACAGGGAACCGTCCGCAACACGCTGTAGCCAATATGGCACAAAGCCCGTTCCCAGAGCTTCGCGCAGCCATTCGGAGACTGGGTACGCACACATCAAAGGAACCGCAACTACATTTCGTACGTGTGTATATTCTGTACCATATAAGAAGGCCACTTTTTGACAGCTCGGCGAAAGTAGCGCCACTGTTTACATCTGACTACGTATCCTTCCGCCATCAGCTGGTCCGTCACGCCGGGGCTGTATTTTTTTATCAACACGCTGTCAGCTAATCCAATTCTCATTGTACTGTAATGCTAAACAAATTTTAAGATATTTTAAGACTGACATCTGTCTAAAAATATAAGTAGGTTATAAAAGTAAAAATATAAAATGTTAGATATTTGATAACTCTTTTTTAATTTGTCCGAGATAGTGAATTTGGGTTAAAATTGGCGAGACGGTCTGTTGTATCTATTATTACACTTTGGACGTTATAGCTAATATATTCGAGTTGGAAATATGTGACGTGGAATAAC
>NQII01000819.1:156106-236572 GCA_002778355.1 Clitarchus hookeri | reverse complement strand
GGGGCAGGCGGGCGGACAAGGCCACTCCGCGGTCTGCAACCCCTCGACCGCGTCCACTCCATCATCCCTCCAGGCGCGTGCCAGCTACACCCTAATTAATACCGCCCCCCTCCTCCCTAATGAGCCCGTCGTCGGCGCCGCCATATGGTCCCTCTCTGGCTGGCCGGAAACTGCGCGCACGACCAATTCACCATCCGGCTGCCGGCGTCCGCCTGCCATAAACGGTAACGTTTCGTTTTGGAGTTCGACGGCGAGAAGTCCTGGCCAGTGGGGGAAGGAGGGATGTGGTGGTTAGTTGCGGTCTGCTCGTCACGTGAGGAACAGTTTGGCAGCGCTCTTCGCAGCCATAAACGTCGCCCTGATGAGGGGTGTAAAACAGCACAAAGGAGCCCGANGAACAGTTTGGCAGCGCTCTTCGCAGCCATAAACGTCGCCCTGATGAGGGGTGTAAAACAGCACAAAGGAGCCCGAGCACTCTCACGTAACAGTCGCCCTTTTTTATATAAACAGCCCAGCCGACCTGCTTCCACCGCCGAAGGTAAGGTGCTTCGCGGAACATATGGCTTTCTTTTGATGTTGATGTAGCTTCTCATCTCGAGCGCGCGACTGTGAGCGCTACGAATTGCTTTCCGATGCTAAATTAACTCGCTTGGAAGTTAAGAGCTACTACACGAAAAAAACTATGGTAGGCCAATGTTTTGTTATCAGATTGCCCGTTAGATCCATGTAATGAAAAAGTAAAAAGTGAACATTTGGTTCCATGATGATGTTACTTTCAAAGTAATTTCGAAACGAGCACGGTTTACTGGTTATATCTATTGCATCAAATTCGGTAGAGTGGAAACTTCAGATCCCCGTTCCAAATAAATAATTTCTGTACAATAACCCAACGAAAAATTTATGTAATTTAAAGTGACAAACAATGGTTACAAACTTTTTTCACAATAACAACTAGCTCACTTGTATTCCATAGTACGTTTAAATGCCTATCGTTTAGTTGAGTATGCAGAAAGTGAAAGAGGACGTTTATTGTCACAAAAAGAACAAAGCGTTGCTGTCCTTCCTGTGAAATATTTTTGAAGCAGGTCACACGCAGAAACAGATTAATAAGGATTTACCTGATTTTCGCAGATTAAAAAAAACACCATTCCAATCAAAAGAGGAACGTATGCACTTTAATTGTGTATGCGTGTGTGTGTGCATATATATGAATGGACTATATATATAGTCCATTCACGGTTAGTTCACACTTTTCTGAAGCACTGCTAAAGTTCTACTTTTAGGTTACCCACTACGCATCCTTCCGCCAATGTAAACAAAACATTGCCATGAGATTGCTATGTGACTCCCATTCCACAAGTAAACAAAAACATTGCCATGTGACTGCCATGTGACTTCCATTCCAAATTAAAGAAAAACATTTCAATGTGACTTCCATGTGTTTTCCATGTGTCAGCTGCCGGAAAAAAATGTTGCCATAGATTTCATAAAGTATTTTAAAGAAGTTTCAAATGTATTTATGTTTAATAACTAGTAAAATTAATTATGGTATTACAAATTATGAATATATTGTTACAATTGACTATATACTACAACATAATGCAGATAAATAATATTGTAATTATGAGCCTTAATATTTGCATTATTATTATTGTTCTGAGTGTATTACAAAGTACGAAAATTTTTTACATTATAAGATACAGCACAACAAACATATTGCAGGTTAAAAATGTGCCGTTTATAAGGCTCAAGATCTACATTTATATTCTCAGATAGATTAAAATGCAAAATATGAAAATATCGCTACAATGTAAGATATATCACAATAAGCATATGCACGTTAATAAAATACCCTTTAAAAACCTAAAACCACCCTGTAACAACAAAAACACATGACAAAATATAACATTATGTATTTAAATATTATAGTCTTGTGATTGGTAGTACGGTAAATAAAAACTCGAAACTTCTGCACAAAATACACCTGAAATAATTATGTATCATTAGCAGGAAGTCATTGGAGTAAACTATTTAATTTCATCCATACAATTTCTTGTATGTCTAGCATAACGTGAAAAAAAGTTTCTTAGTCGAATTGTTACAGCTGGCTGTATCTGAAAAAAAAATCACAAGAAACATCGAAAAGCCACAACACGAAGTGAAAAAAAATTAACAAAATTGTAGTTTGATACATTTAAGCATAAAAGTTTTTGCACTGGTACTATACATCAGCACGGCAAAACTTAAAACTGCTGCACAAAATACAATTGGAACAAATTACAGTATTATTGGTAGGAATTTAGTAAACTAATTATTCCTGTTTAAGAAGACATGCTTCGTGTAGTATGACTGGCACAGCAGAACAACAAGATAGTAGAAACCATACAGCTCTACCTGTGCCTCAAATACAATTATATAATCAACATGATAAATACATTTACATTACACAAACCAGAGAAATAATTTACATATTTCAGTCTGTTTGTAAATACTGCACAAAAAGTGAATATCACAACAAAAGCTACATGATACAATTTGAATGTTCCGAATGCAACCGCTGTTGAAATTTAATGCTAAATATATACGCACTAATGATGGAAATGTAATGACCATGTAAATACTAATATAATCATTGGGACGATCTAAAGGAATAATGTATAATATGAAGATCTAATACCGTCTATCTTACGAAGATAACATGTAGGAAATCTTCAGTTTCATTTTTATTTATGCTTGTTCTCGGTTTGGTGTAGGTTCTCAAAAATCAGTTCCCGATTCTCGGTTTTTTTATCATAAGTATAAAAAATACAGCAACACTTCAGAAGCCATTATTTGCTTTTTATCACGAAAAATAAAAATAATATCTTATGTACAATAAAGAACGGCATTTTCAGTACCAACGCCACGTGTAAATGCATGGCAATAATAATTCCTAACCTCAAAGCGCTCAGTGTTTTTTATGCCATAGATGCATTACCAATTTGTTATAACTGTAGTTGGCATATCAACAGTTTATGTGGACGCCATTTTCCCATTATTGACCTCGTGAGTAGTACATAGAAATGACGGTAGTGTCAATAGGGCGGAAAATACCTGCACAGTTTACACATCAGGATTCTGCAACAGCTATGACAGTTTCCTTTAGTTCATGTCTCATGGACTTGTTTATTTACAATAAAAAAAGTGTATTTGCGCAATGTTTTTTCTGGCGAATTAATTTTATGTATAAAAGCTAATTGTACATAGTATGAAGTTGGCGGTCTTTCTGTACAATTTGATGCATAAAATTATAATGTTTTGTGTTTTGTTCTTGCCAATTGCCACATTACGTATTCCATTGCCAAGTGTCTTCTGCAATGTATTAAAGCTCCGTGAAACAAATGTAAATTAATAAATTATTGTTTCTGTTAAAAAAAATGTCAACGAACCGAAAATATAATTCCGGTTCCTAACAACAGGAACTGACAGATATTTAATAAATTATATTGTTATCACTAAAATCATTCTATTTTGAAAGAGTATTTTAAAAACCTCATAATACTTGAGGTATCATGATACTCTGTACCACACAAAACGTAATGAGAACGCCCAGGCAAATCCTCCAGAGGAACTGCCAGTACTTCCCTGTCTTCATCTACTTCATCTCTACCTGGCATCAAAATTGTCGCTGTCTTCACTTTCACCGCCGAGGTGGAGGACCAGTGAAGGAATCGCACCGCTGTCTATGCGAACTTCTCTCTCCCAGTCTCCTTGAACTGTTTTCTGAACGTGTTCGATGCCATTTACCCATTTGAAAAACCACACAGATTATAATTATACCCTGGAACAACTGGTGCGAGCAGGTCAACCTCTATAAATATATTTGTGCTGCAAAGAAAATCAAGTGAAAGAGCCTAACTAAAAAAAATTATTTGTGGTGCATAGAAAATAAATTAAAAGAGTCTAACACTATTAAAATATTTGTGTATAAGAGTTAACATAATAAAGTATGAACTTAAGTAAGTAATTTTTTATTTTAACTATGCAATGTCCACAAAGAAAATGTAACAAAAAAACAGAAATACTAAAAAAAAAAGAAAAAAATCACACAAAAGAGGCATGCATTACTACACCCAAAATAACGTTAAAACCTACTCAAATTAATGTAATTGTGAAGTAGAAGTGGGAAAAAAAGTAGGACACATGAATAAAATGGTACATACATGTAAAATACCTACNCCCAAAATAACGTTAAAACCTACTCAAATAAATGTAATTGTGAAGTAGAAGTGGGAAAAAAAGTAGGACACATGAATAAAATGGTACATACATGTAAAATACCTACGAAACAGGTCCAACCTACTGAAACAAGATCAACTGTGAAGTGGGAAAATCTCTACGAACCCAAAAAAAAGTTAAATAAATACGACACTTACCAGCCACAGGAGTACAGTTTATCCCACTTTTGCAGCTATAAGTGTCACCATAAATCAAACTATACATTACAAATGAATTTAATAGGCAACACAACTATTTGCAACATAAGTTGTATAGAGACATGCCCTAGTTTCACAAATAAAAATGTCGCTACATAAAATTTATTAATTACAAAGGAAAGGAAGAATAAGAATAAAACAACATACCAAAAAACAAAACACTACACATTGAAAAAGAATTGAATCCAAAGGTTTATAAATATATTTGCACAAAACACTGAAATCTAGCTGCAGGAACATAAAACCACACACATAATTGTATCCAATGAAGATATGTGCTGGTAGTGTACAATTTGAAAAACACATATACTACGCCCAATAAGAAGACACAATTAAGAATGCCGCTGTGAAGGGTAAAACAAACATTTCTACCACAAAAAGAGACCTCCAAGGGGTCAGGCAACACAGTAATACTTCTCTGGTGTGACAGACCCAAGAGCATCTTTCCAGGTGTCTGCAGCTGCTTCATTATCCAACCTGTTGCCACGTCCCATGTGACTGTTATCATACTTCTTACACTGGGCCCAAACAAGCTCAATAGCATTAAAGTGACNGCAACACAACTATTTGCAACATAAGTTGTATAGAGACATGCCCTTGTTTCACAAATAAAAATGTCGCTACATAAAATTTATTAATTACAAAGGAAAGGAAGAATAAGAATAAAACAACATACCAAAAAACAAAACACTACACATTGAAAAAGAATTGAATCCAAAGGTTTATAAATATATTTGCACAAAACACTGAAATCTAGCTGCAGGAACATAAAACCACACACATAATTGTATCCAATGAAGATATGTGCTGGTAGTGTACAATTTGAAAAACACATATACTACGCCCAATAAGAAGACACAATTAAGAATGCCGCTGTGAAGGGTAAAACAAACATTTCTACCACAAAAAGAGACCTCCAAGGGGTCAGGCAACACAGTAATACTTCTCTGGTGTGACAGACCCAAGAGCATCTTTCCAGGTGTCTGCAGCTGCTTCATTATCCAACCTGTTGCCACGTCCCATGTGACTGTTATCATACTTCTTACACTGGGCCCAAACAAGCTCAATAGCATTAAAGTGACAATGGTAGATTGGAATACATAGTACTTCATGGCCATAAGTACGAGCCAGTTCATCTACCACATATCTGCAAAATGTGTTTGGCATACTACACTCCTATTTGACAACATACAAAAGGTATTGGAAAAACTATAAAATAATTTTAATGAAATGCAGGGGTATGCAAATAGTTTTAAAGTCAAAAACTCCCAGCAAAACATTTTGGTTCAGCGTCTAATTAAGAAATATTTCAGTTCAGAAAGACATATGCTATATACAGTGAAATTTTGAATATTCATTCCCACTACTTACATTTTACCTTATTGCTCGTTTACTTAATTTGTCGTGTCAAAAACACCATATAAACAATACTAACTTCTGACTGCATAAAACAATATCCTATCATTTGTTTTCCCGCAAAGGCCGTTCAAAACAGACAGTACATTCACCAAAGATTGTGCGCATCAATCGTCTCTGAACACTATGCCAATGGGAAACAACGCGAATAACCTACAACTGGTGATATAAATAGTATTGCTTATATCCCGTAGCAGTTTTTGTTTTGTTAAATTGACTACTCTTATTCTTCTTTTTATATGTTTACTGCACTTGTAATTTAGCGACAATGAACGTACCATAATATCTGACACTATTAAACAATACATGTTAATGTAAACGGCATGTTTGTATAACGTTACAGAGGTGTCTGTATTTTGATGTGCGTGAGTACTAATGTTAACTGTCTATTGCAGGTTTCGTTAGTATTGTAAGGGTTTGAAAATGATGTGACAAGTAATGTTTGGCAAACATTGTCTCAAATAAAGTTGTGGCAATTTTAAGAGAGGACATAAGCATCGATTGGCCGACGAAAGCTCACTGGACGTAAAAAATTAGAAAGATGCAAAATATTTCTCGCTTGATTTCAAGAGTTGAAGGTTTTAATTTAAAGTGAATATCTACACATAAATTGTCTTGAATGAAACGTTTAATGGCATCTTTAGGCTGTCACGTTAACACAACATGCATCTTGAGGTTACCTACTATATTTCTCAGGTTTAAACCCCAAGTCCGCATCCACTATTTTCCCGTATGCTTCGTTTTGTGTGTTGGTCCACTGAAAAACGAATTTTCGGGAATCCACTGTAATAAGTAAGTACAATTTAACTTGCCTGACCAAAAATTACTTTTAAAATACAGTTAAGAATTTAAATTTCATATAGAAAATGTTACACGGAAATATATCTTCTTTACAATTTTTGTTTCATATACTTATTATATTTATCAGTAACACGGAAGAATCATGCACGCACAATACACATGTAGATACAGGTAATACAAATAAAACTTTAGATAAATAATTTTTAGAGTCACAGTTTGTATTTAAAAATCATTTTTGTTTCAATCTCAAGTTCTTTACTCGTAATCACTTTCCTCGGAATTCTTTGTTTCTGCTGCATGTGAATAGCGATACAGATAAAGTTATGTGGTGCAATTATACCCTTTTCACATTAAGCAGGTTACAAACACAAAACTACAATTGTGCTCATTAATCGTAATTTTGTTGGTAATTTTATAAAACAAAATACCCCAGGCTACAAATATTAATGGTTTCCACGACCCTTCCACAACATTCGGAACGTCATCTGAATGGCTGGAAGTGAACATAACTCTTACGTGTGCAAACACATTACGAGTGGCAAATAAGGCATTTTGCTGGTATTACAAATATGGGTAAAACTTAAATCACAAATAAATCTTAAATAAATCCAACCTTTATGAAGTAATGCTTCTTCATTAAGCATTATTTTTAGGAGCAATGAATTAATAAACAGTTTCTTTACGAAGTATTACTTGATTGAGGCACGCTTTACTTCATGAAGTAGCCAAATAAGTATCTGTATAATATCAATCCCATCGTAACATAGATAAAATTGCCGGTCCACTTACAGTAGTCATCCAGATGAAATAAACTGTTACGTTAAATTATTATTTTTAAAATTTTAACTGGTATTTTTAATAATTTTAATTTGTGTTATCGCACATTTTACATTAAAATAATTATGTGTGCAATAAAAACGTGTTTGTTTCATGTATTATGTAATAATGTTTTCAGAAGTTTGTTAGCAGTGGTAAAATAAATAAACGTCTTTGGCGTGCACACTCGATGAATACATAAATGATAATGTGTATATCATTTTAATTACATCTCAGTTAATTTAAAATTTACGACGATACCTGCAGTAATCATAAATTCTGGCCATTTCAGAACAGCGTCAATAATCGCAGTTCCGCGAACGACGTTATCGACCGTAAAATTGGTTGCTCGCGTCTCTTGCTACCGTCCAACCAACATAACCTCTGCTTCAGAACTCTTATTGTAAACACGTTCTATCTGAACCTAGATAGTTTTGGCACGATCGTGTTGACTGTTTTTGTAATACAAATAATTCGGTCACCCTGTTTTTTGTACTGAAATTTATGTTGTAATTTCTTAATTACCCTTTTTTGTCAAAGTCAAAGCTAAAATGTTACCAAAATATTCATTAGGTATACAAATAGTGATTAAATATGTCGGTTTTTGTGACGAGTTTTACTTTTCGATTGTCTTTATTTGAATACGAAATACTTTTTTCTTGTTGAATCTGAATGCACGACGTTTTTATCAAACAACGTTAAGTTGTTTTCTTGTTAAACACCTGAACCTGCAATTATATTACAAATAAGAAACATATTCACGATTATTCTTTTTTCAAGTATTTCTCATATTCTCACTTTGAATTTCAAGCTACGATTTCATGTAAGTTGAATAGTAGAAGACGTACAGTCAAAGTCAACAGAATACTTAGCTGAATTTTGTGCTGTGTATTTTTTACATGAATTTTCTGATATTTCTTAAAGTAGCCTATATATCAATGTGTATCGATCAGCAATCCATGACCTGCGCACTTGCTATGATGGTAACATTTTCGCTCTTTCACATTTTACTAAGGATTCATAACAACCCAATAACGGTCCATTATTCATACATTTATACCCAAAAAAGCACACACTATAAATTGTGAAGTTCCAGTGAAAATCTGACATCGGAGCATTCCTGAACACGCGACACACATATAAGTATTCACATTGTAAATTATATACAGAAGAGTATTGTGAATACCCCAAATTTGAAGGTTTATAATATCAAAACCAAACTACCTACAACTTTGGTTGACCAATCAATAAACCGTGGAACTGTTAAGTTTGTTTACATATCTTCATAAATGTTCAATGCGACTATCACGAGCGACCCGAATGACATCTACGCGATAATCAAACTCGTTCCACACTCTTGTCAGCATTTCCGGTGTTACGGTTTGGATGGCNCCAATCAATAAACCGTGGAACTGTTAAGTTTGTTTACATATCTTCATAAATGTTCAATGCGACCATCACGAGCGGCCCGAATGACATCTACGCGATAATCAAACTCGTTCCACACTCTTGTCAGCATTTCCGGTGTTACGGTTTGGATGGCATCCATAATTCTCGTTTTGAGATCCTCAATGTTAGCCGGCAATGGGGGACGAAATGCTTGATCCTTTATGTACCCCAAAATAAAAAAATTGTAAGGCGTAAGATCCGGGCTTCTTGGGGGCCAGTGATGATAAGCCTGGTCACCAGCTGCTCCTCGACCAATCCCGCGTTGCGGCAACGTCTCGTTCAGGTATCCGTGAACAGCTAAGTGCCAATGGGTTGGCGCACCATCCTGTTGGAAAATGAATTCCCCCGCCGCCTCTTCATACTGAGGAAACAACCACTCTGTAAGCATGTCAAAATAAGGGATTCCAGTAACAGTGGGCTCGTGAACAAAGAAAGGGCCTAAAACAGTGTCTTTGGATACATAGGGCAATATACCTCCTCAATATACGTAGCGCTCTCAGCCAAACGGCCATACCGCACTTCGGCCACCCACTCGGCGGGAAAGAGGGATCACGCCCTCTCAACGCGGGTTTCCTAGCTATTCACCTGAGGTAACCAACTCCAAAGCCCCGACTTGATACACAAGCTTCATCAGGAGCACCCTACCACAAGGCCTGAGACCCTCATACTCAGACACCAAGCGTGTGGTCTGGCCAGAGTACTACCCGAACCACTAGAGTCTTGCCAGGACACTACCGGAGCAGGTGCCTGCACACCGCTCGGTCTTTCTTTAAGAGGGGGAATCTCTCCAGACCTCCTCCAGCATACGGGGATAACCACTACCAGCACGTTTCCTACCTCTATTGATCGGAACACCAGATAGAACCACTGATGGGGCCAATACGATTAGTCCGTGCTCCCACTTATTTGCCATGGCACTAGTGGGTTTACTCATGTCCGACCGCCCCACCAACCACCCCACCGGCAGACAGCGTGCGGTGAGACTCTGCACGGGCGGTTTCCGTCATTATCAAAATCCGCAGGTCCTTTCCNCAACCTCTATTGATCGGAACACCAGATAGAACCACTGATGGGGCCAATACGATCAGTCCGTGCTCCCACTTATTTGCCATGGCACTAGTGGGTTTACTCATGTCCGACCGCCCCACCAACCGCCCCACCGGCAGACAGCGTGCGGTGAGACTCTGCACGGGCGGTTTCCGTCATTATCAAAATCCGTAGGTCCTTTCCCATGGGATACACGCAGGTCCCACAGGTCCAGAGTTTTCCCTGTTTTCGTCTTCGTCTACCGTTATCACCCATACACCAGCAGCGCAGCCAGCGAGCTGTCATCGGACATTTGTACTTTACCATACATTAGAATTTCTTAACACAGGAAATCCCTGTCTTGGGCCCCAACCGCCTGAATGCCAAGTGGTACAACACTCCGCCAAGTGGTCGGGCCTAGTAACTAACCATTGGCCGAAGCCATCACGGCAGATACCCCTTACCAGTCACGAGGAAATTGGTTGTCATAGGGATACGGGTGGCGGAGCCCAATCTGCAATAACAGGGGAGGCACGAGTAGCCTTGGGTTGCCATGGATGGAGAGAGGCTATAAGAAACGCATCATCCACCCTTTTTAGAGACGGGATTGGTTACTATAGCATGGTACACTGCCACACCACCTGAAACGCCCAACCACCTACCTCACACAGGAGTCACCGTCCCATCTCCCCCGTCTTTGGATACAGCGCAAAACACATTCACTTTGGGGGAAGCGCGCTCGTGTTTGGTGATTTCATGTGGAGGATCCTGACCCCATATCCGCACTTTGTGCCGGTTCACCTTACCATTTGTATGGAACGTCGCTTCATCGATAAAACCAGTTTAGTCATTAAGGCATCGTTTACCTCGTTCTGGGCACATAAAGGAAACATCAGACCGCCCCCTTCACATTGGCGTATCAAATACGAGCTCGCTTCCCCCTCACCACCTCAAACCGAGAAATACGAACGCCATCCAAACCGTAACACCGGACATGCTGACAAGAGCGTGGAACAACTTTGATTATCGCGTAGATGTCGTTCGGGCCGTTCATGGTGGTCACTATGAACATTTATGAATGTATGGTAAACAAACTTCACGGTTCCACGGTTCATTTGATTGGTTAATCAAGGTTGTAGGTTGTTTGGTTTAGATAATATAGACCTTCAAAGTAGGGGTGTTCTTTTATACTCTTCCTGTACTTTAAATGCACGAAATTCACATATTATTTTTGCAACTATTTCAATATTTTAATATTTGGACACCCTTAATTATTATGTGTAAATTAATATAAATATTCTGAATAAACATACATTACCGTATTTCAGGCTTGTTCATTTTAGTAAGTATCAGCAGCTCCACTTTCAAGCCACTTGATATCATCTTCCTTGCTCCAGTTTGTTTACGGAGTCTTCTCAGCCTGCAATCAGAGAACAAAATGTNAAGCCACTTGATATCATCTTCCTTGCTCCAGTTTGTTTACGGAGTCTTCTCAGCCTGCAATCAGAGAACAAAATGTTTGAAACCAACACGAAAAATATGTTACGAAATATAAAATATGCGTAGTTCACTACTGCTTACAAAAATGGGGAAAGCCATTTNCCAACACGAAAAATATGTTACGAAATATAAAATATGCGTAGTTCACTACTGCTTACAAAAATGGGGAAAGCCATTTTCTTCTTCACAACATGAACCTGTCTTCAGAAGAAAAAAAACATTACCATGGACATGAGAGATTGTTTATGGTGCATGATGTCTAGTGCAAGCATGAAGCCGCGTAGGTTATTGTTTTCACCAGCACAAGTTGGCTACTGACTGAATATTTGAAAATAATTTTCCTGGTACTTATGAATTAGGAGCCTTTTGTAATAATTGACCATTATTCTGGAATATGACGTACATGAATCGATATAGTGGTTATAGTTGTGAATATGAAGGAAATCATGGGGTAAAAGTCTTCATAAACGGGAAAAATAATACCATTGAAAAAACCTTAACATTTACAAACCTGTAATAAACTAAAAACAAACACATGCAACCATCAGCAATAAACACACTGAAGTATTTGCCTCGCACCTGAAAAATACCAGAACGTAGACATTTTGAAGAGGAAATGGCATACTCGATTCAAAAGTCATGTTTGAATAGTTTAAGGAATTATGCATGTCAGTTAATAGAAACGTAGCACACCGACTTCTTTCTAGCCATGTGCCCCACCAAAAATTCTTCTCAACGTTACACTGCACCTTATTTTATTACTTACGAACAAATAATTTACTGTTAACACTATGGTCTACCGAATACTCTAAAATACTAGGTCATACCTAGGCCATAACTCTTAAATTTGGACAAATTCGCACTGAAATGTAATTATTTTCAACACTTGGCACACTAGAACTTCCACACACCATTTCGGTATATACTTCCATGGAGTGAAATTTAAATCCCCTACATCTGCAGCCGTACTACGTTTAAAACACTTTGAAATGGCTGTACNTACTTCCATGGAGTGAAATTTAAATCCCCTACATCTGCAGCCGTACTACGTTTAAAACACTTTGAAATGGCTGTACTATTATGCGTCTTGCTTCACTTTTGTTCATATTTGTTTGGAATTATAGGGTGAAACTGACAGTGCGTAATGTAAACAACAGGCATAACACTTCGTATGTTACCAATTTATTTCCAACAAAACAATGGTGTACATTGAAAGGCATCTGCGGTTTTTTCAGAACAGCAAGCTTTGCAAAAGCTAATATACAGCATTAATAATCTTGAGGCATACTTTAAGAAAATCCGTGACTCTTCGCAATCACTATTTTTCACTTTATTTTTCAACTATTTATCCTAGTGTAAGCACACATAACCTCAAAACATAAGGACATCATCAACTGGGGTTTCTTGGGACACTGGGCATTTTACAGGAATTTTTTTGCACATGTAGCAGCTCTGAAATACAATAATGCAGATTTATAAAGTTGGTTTCTGGCAATAATGAATAATGTATAATCTTTCATTTTACTAGGAGCTGTGCAAACAGACTTTTATTGTTTCCCAAGTTACCCACTGTGTTGCAAGAAACACCAGATGACATAGTTTTTTCATTCATACCGGAGAGCTGTGATACGAGGCATTGTCCAATATGATAATGCTGGGTTCCTCAAGATGCGCCAACATGTCTTTGAACCACTGCAAGAAAGTTTCACCTTTTATCTTTCCATAGTAGTTGGCAGTCTATTTTCCTGAAACGAAAAGCAAACCCGCTTCTGGCACGAAGCCAGTGCGTCCTCCAGCATTGACTACAATGAACCGTTTACCATCCCCTACACGTCTCTTCATCGACTGCTGAGTATTGTCATGCCAGGCCTTCGATACAGTTCCTGAAAATAAATATAAATCTAATATGGTACTCCTACTGATAATTATACCATACAGTATTTTGGGACATACTTAAAATGGTACCTTTCTGGAAAATCCACGTTTCATCGACGAAAATGAAATTCGTACCATTTTCCAAAAAAAAAAAAAAAAAAACTGATACTTCCTCAAGAAATCTATTCGCTGCAATCCCATATTCTCATTCTCTATAATAGCTTTGCTTCCATCCACAGTGGTCTATGAAAATTCCATCTTCTTCAACAACTTGTACAGAGTTGTTCTTCCACCATACAAATCAACCTTCTCCTCACGAATTTCCTTAAGGATGGTGTCAACTTTGGCATGCAGGCCTGTCTGATCATTGCATCCATGTAAGAAATACTAACAGCTTACAATTACAAATAGGCTACATAACTACGGTGGAAATAACCATTACATAGTNATCCATGTAAGAAATACTAACAGCTTACAATTACAAATAGGCTACATAACTACGGTGGAAATAACCATTACATAGTCAAACAGGGCACATTTAAGAATACAAACTTTTTCCACAATCATTAAACCGTTGAAAATATTAATTGTGTTCATGTAAAACGTATTCCCACATTATAAAAAACTATTTTTTAAATATGTTTTGTTAAGATGTACAGGTTATGATTAAAATATCTTTAATTCAATGTTTAAAGATATTTGCATGTTTTGCTACAGAAATTTGTATTCAGAATATGTGCTAGTTGAAACCGCTTGNTTTCAATGTTTAAAGATATTTGCATGTTTTGCTACAGAAATTTGTATTCAGAATATGTGCTAGTTGAAACCGCTTGGTTTAATTTATCTAAGGTGTTTTGGATGGCAACAAAATATATTTTTCGACAAGAATGCATCATTCGGTAATCGCACATTGTGATGAAAAATTTTTGTGTTCACTTTAATATACCTTAAACTAAAACAGTTGTGTGCACCAACAATTTTAGTTACTATCTACAGAAACTTTCGCAACATTTCACTTTTATGATAGTATAGACTGAAAGTGTTCCATGCACTGTCCAGGCTAGTTAGGTTATGTTCAGTTAGAATTCAATGTAACAATTGATTTCAACATATCACAAATGACATCTTTTAACACAGTGATTGAATCGGTGTGTGTTTGTGTGCACACGTACACTTTTAGAGTAAATATTGAAATCATTTTTGCAGGTTTAATTTGTTTGCTTTTTGTGAGAAGGTAACTAATGTTTGATGTTTTTAGTTGTGTACATTTTTCTTATCACAAGCATTTTACAAACACGACACAATTATCATGCACAACAAGTTAAAACGCATGTACATTAATTAATACAATAAGCTTCAACCATGCACAGCAATAACTTTAAGCATATGATGAGTAATCAAGAGGGCNATCCATGTAAGAAATACTTACAGCTTACAATTACAAATAGGCTACATAACTACGGTGGAAATAACCATTACATAGTGAAACAGGGCACATTTAAGAATACAAACTTTTTCCACAATCATTAAACCGTTGAAAATATTAATTGTGTTCATGTAAAACGTATTCCCACATTATAAAAAAACTATTTTTTAAATATGTTTTGTTAAGATGTGCAGGTTATGATTAAAATATCTTTATTTCAATGTTTAAAGATATTTGCATGTTTTGCTACAGAAATTTGTATTCAGAATATGTGCTAGTTGAAACCGCTTGGTTTAATTTATCTAAGGTGTTTTGGATGGCAACAAAATATATTTTTCGACAAGAATGCATCATTCGGTAATCGCACATTGTGATGAAAAATTTTTGTGTTCACTTTAATATACCTTAAACTAAAACAGTTGTGTGCACCAGCAATTTTAGTTACTATCTACAGAAACTTTCGCAACATTTCACTTTTATGATAGTATAGACTGAAAGTGTTCCATGCACTGTCCAGGCTAGTTAGGTTATGTTCAGTTAGAATTCAATGTAACAATTGATTTCAACATATCACAAATGACATCTTTTAACACAGTGATTGAATCGGTGTGTGTTTGTGTGCACACGTACACTTTTAGAGTAAATATTGAAATCATTTTTGCAGGTTTAATTTGTTTGCTTTTTGTGAGAAGGTAACTAATGTTTGATGTTTTTAGTTGTGTACATTTTTCTTATCACAAGCATTTTACAAACACGACACAATTATCATGCACAACAAGTTAAAACGCATGTACATTAATTAATACAATAAGCTTCAACCATGCACAGCAATAACTTTAAGCATATGATGAGTAATCAAGAGGGCTTAGTTGGTTTAGCATTTAGTTGCTACCAGTGAGAAACATGTTTCATTTAATGAAAAAGGTATGTGTGCTGACTTAATATCCATGTAGTGATGTTTGTTTTATTTGTAGAACACTGCATATGTGGGGTTGTGTAATGCTGTATAGTAACTGTGATTTACAAAACTATAACAAACATATTTAGTTGCTGTTTTCTAAAAGCTAATCTTTACGAAAACTATTATCTTGCGTTGTATAAACGTGATATAAGAAAAATATTAAATTGGTATATTGGCCTACTAACTTTGAGACGGTCGACTTCGAAAGCTTCAAAAGAAAAGCGGTCATTTCGACACATCGCGTCTCTTGATATCGCCTTGTCGAATCAAAACGTAGAGATTTTCCGCAACGTTTATTACATCCTGTTGACATTGATAACTTTTTGTTTATTTCCTACAATTCATCATTCCTAAAACACTCAGAAACAGAACGAGACAACACACGAACCCGAGAAGAAACTCTATTGTGGAAAACGAAAACGAATAAATGAACAGCAGCACACAGATGAAACTAAACTAACATTAAAATGTGAAACAAACTTAGTAAATTATATTAATACAATTCTAAAATAAAAATTACAAAATACATAATATTTTGCAATTACACGCCGGTACAAAAAGCACGCGTTTACAATGTTCAAAATGGCGTGCCAACTAACACCAGTCTGGAAAAAACACAGGATTTGAAAACATAAAATTTTTTGTACATAACAGTAAAATTGTTTTCCATTGCTGCTACATGAAAATACAAGCATGTAAGCAGGTAATATTTACGGTAAATATAATGCACAAATATAAACATTTTATAATATTTTAAGGCTGAACTATTTCTTATTCGCCGTTTACAACGTACCGTTTCTCCAACTGTTCGTAATTAACAAAGACTGCGAAGTAAATAACGTAATTTATTAAACCATTTAGACGTGAATGTGTTATTTAAACCAAAGTATTGTGCAATAGTGTTAANAGTAAATAACGTAATTTATTAAACCATTTAGACGTGAATGTGTTATTTAAACCAAAGTATTGTGCAATAGTGTTAACGGCAGCATAAAATTCATAAACCACGTCAGAAAAATTACTTCTTCGGGTACCAACTAAACGTGTTATACCTAGGGTGATTTTTGAAAGGTTCTATTCAAAACAACCCAAGAAACCGTGAATGGACTATATATATATATATGTATATATATATATATATAATTATATATATATATCTATAAGTGTTTCTGATTNAGTAAATAACGTAATTTATTAAACCATTTAGACGTGAATGTGTTATTTAAACCAAAGTATTGTGCAATAGTGTTAATGGCAGCATAAAATTCATAAACCACGTCAGAAAAATTACTTCTTCGGGTACCAACTAAATGTGTTATACCTAGGGTGATTTTTGAATGGTTCTATTCAAAACAACCCAAAAACCGTGAATGGACTATATATATATAATTTTATATATATATCTATAAGTGTTTCTGATTATAATTTCCAATTAAATTATTGGCTTAGAAGGACAAGACGGTTCAGTTTGCTTGATCCTTTTGTAGTAAGGCATAAACAATATCACAAGTTCATTCAAGATGCCTACTACGAATATATATACTTACATATAGATGTTTATATATGTGTACCGGATGAATCACCTAATACTTGCACCGCTAATGTTTCTGAAATGGAAGGTGCTATTGGTGCTCGTTTCACAGAAGTGACGTTTAGAGTTTAGATAAGGGCTATTAATTGCAGTGAAGATACAGATTTTAATAAGTATTAGAATGTGCATTTCTTGAACAAAGTTACATTTTCTCAAATTGAACAACGCTTATCACATCAAAAAAATAAAACTACAGGAAATTTTAATGTCATGGTGATCTTTGCAGGATTCGTGCAAGTAGTGCTATTGAAAAACGACAGTTTTTAATACCCACAGTTAGCTGCTACATTAACTACTTAATAACTACCGTAAAACTCGACAACATTGTGCAACTTCTTGATATTTCCAAGGATAATCACCCTTTATTAAGATAACGGGTTGGGAATTTTATCCAGCATAACTACACATCTCAAAAATGTAATCCCGTGGCCAAAACAAATCCAGGTAGCAAGGGAAGGGAGGGGGAATTGTTTTTATGTGGCCCATTGTTGTAGACACAAGTATGTCAACTATGGGCCACGTCTTCTTGTCCCATTAAAATACGTGTAAAACGTGCCCTGGCTCAATGTTGTCACGATACAATTATTCACGAGTCATAACTATCTACATTTTTGTTTTTTACATTTTCCCTCAATGTTTAATATGTTTTTTCATGTTTTTTGTCAAATAAGTAAAAATGTCAATTAAAAATTAATATGTAATTTTAACGCTAGATAGCTTGATAGCTCTCTCGTTCTGAAAGCAGCTGTGGCCCATTGTTGGGTCGCTCGCCCAAAGTTGTCGAATCTTACGGTTGTCTATGATATTCATATGTTTTCTTCTTTTTTTAGTGTGTGTTTTTTTCTCCTGAATGTGAAAGAAAACACATGTTACATCGTATACATTTATATGACATTACTGTACCATGTTCGGCTCTCAAGACCCCATTGTTAAGAACTGCCCAAATATCTTCACTAACTCACTGTACTATGTAGCAGCACTCTCTTAAGAAATCCTAACTGAATTTAAAAAAATTATGTGAGAATTTTGAAGAAGAAAGAGAAAACTGTCCTTCACAGATTGTGTTCAAAATGAAAACTGTCAGCTACAATACAAGCTTCTAGTCTGTCATGTAAAGATTTCTGCACATGTTGTAGTATTTCAGCAGAAATGTCNCGTCAGCTACAATACAAGCTTCTAGTCTGTCATGTAAAGATTTCTGCACATGTTGTAGTATTTCAGCAGAAATGTCAGATCAGGCAGCTGTAATACGTTGTTTTATATACTCTGCTGTAGTTGTCATGTTCTTGTAGACAATGTCTTTCAGCATCCCCCACAAAAAGTTTTTAATATGTCAGGTCTGGTGAACGAGCAGGCCAACGTACAGTTCCCCTTCGTCCAATCTAACTATTTTAAAACAATCGATGAAGGCACGCTGTAGTGCGTCTTGAACTATGCGCTGAGNTCCCCTTCGTCCAATCTAACTATTTTAAAACAATCGATGAAGGCACGCTGTAGTGCGTCTTGAACTATGCGCTGAGAAATCATGAAGCTGATACCATAGGATTCTCCTAGTCTGCAGCGGAAGGTCTTCTAATATCTGTGGACATTCGTATGTTAGGAGATTGACATACTTTTGGGAATCCAGTGTTCCTGTTCCTTCTATGAAGAAAGNATAACGGGTTGGGAATTTTATCCAGCATAACTACACATCTCAAAAATGTAATCCCGTGGCCAAAACAAATCCAGGTAGCAAGGGAAGGGAGGGGGAATTGTTTTTATGTGGCCCATTGTTGTAGACACAAGTATGTCAACTATGGGCCACGTCTTCTTGTCCCATTAAAATACGTGTAAAACGTGCCCTGGCTCAATGTTGTCACGATACAATTATTCANGGGCCACGTCTTCTTGTCCCATTACAATACGTGTAAAACGTGCCCTGGCTCAATGTTGTCACGATACAATTATTCATGAGTCATAACTATCTACATTTTTGTTTTTTACATTTTCCCTCAATGTTTAATACGTTTTTTCATGTTTTTTGTCAAAAAAGTAAAAATGTCAATTAAAAATCAATATGCTATTTTAACGCTAGATACCTTGATAGCTCTCTCGTTCTGAAAGCAGCTGTGGCCCATTGTTGGGTCGCTCGCCCAAAGTTGTCGAATCTTACGGTAGTCTATGATATTCATATGTTTTCTTCTTTTTTTAGTGTGTGTTTTTTCTCCTGAATGTGAAAGAAAACACATGTTACATCGTATATATTTATATGACATTACTGTACCATGTTCGGCTCTCAAGACCCCATTGTTAAGAACTGCCCAAATATCTTCACTAACTCACTGTACTATGTAGCAGCACTCTCTTAAGAAATCCTAACTGAATTAAAAAAAATTATGTGAGAATTTTGAAGAAGAAAGAGAAAACTGTCCTTCACAGATTGTGTTCAAAACGAAAACCGTCAGCTACAATACAAGCTTCTAGTCTGTCATGTAAAGATTTCTGCACATGTTGTAGTATTTCAGCAGAAATGTCAGATCAGGCAGCTGTAATACGTTGTTTTATATACTCTGCTGTAGTTGTCATGTTCTTGTAGACAATGTCTTTCAGCATCCCCCACAAAAAGTTTTTAATATGTCAGGTCTGGTGAACGAGCAGGCCAACGTACAGTTCCCCTTCGTCCAATCTAACTATTTTAAAACAATCGATGAAGGCACGCTGTAGTGCGTCTTGAACTATGCGCTGAGCAATCATGAAGCTGATACCATAGGATACTCCTGGTCTGCAGCGGAAGGTCTTCTAACATCTGTGGACATTCGTATGTTAGGAGATTGACATACTTTTGGGAATCCAGTGTTCCTGTTCCTTCTATGAAGAAAGGGCCTACGAGATGATGATTCTATATTCCACACCACACATTTACACTCCATGGATGCTGACGTTTCACTTGACTAAGCCAATGGGGATTGTTTACTGACCAATAGTGTATGTTTATAAGTTTGACTTGGCCATGATTTGTAAATGTTGCTTCATCACTAAACAATATACATGACAAATCTGGTTTATAATGTCTTTATGCCAATGTACAAAAGTTAAAACGATTCTCTAAATAATAATTCCCATGCAGCTCTTCACGGAGAGAGACAATATACGGATGGAACTTATGAAGTGCAGAATGCGTAGTACACTTGCCTGACTCATGCCGCTCCATCTTGCGATTACACCGGAGCTAACTTGCGGGTTTACAGCAACAGCAGCTACAACCTTAATTTCACCATCTTCTCCGGTCCTTCAATTGTTTCTGTTAAGTTTTCGAGGTGTTACACTGCCGGTTTCCCGAAATGGGTTAAAGCGGTTCGCAAATAATTGTCGAGATGGTTGACGTCTATTGGGATATCGTTCAGCGAACAGATTACAGGAACGAACAGCATTCTTCCTGCGTTCGACATACATCATGAGTATGTCGGCTTTTTCAGCACTAGTAAACACCATCTTCCAGCACGCCCTACGTCTAGGTAGTATGAACAATCAGAAAGTAACTGACAAGAAGTTCCCAATACAATCAGTGTAAGGTAAACAGAATCTAAACAAACATATGAACATTGTTCCCTAGTAACATGGAGCAGGCAAGTGTAGATATTTAAAATTGTTATTTTACGATAGCACGTAAACTACTTGCATTAGAATCCGGAAAATCACACCATTTATATTCCAATAACCTCTAGTTTTATTTCCTAAATGCGAATGGGCATTGTTCCATTTGAAAATATATAACTTTTTTCAATAAACACACATTCTAATACTTATTTAAATCTGTGTTTGCAATTATGAACCATTGTCTAAACTTCACTTCTGTGAAACCAACACATAAATAGCAGCTATCGTTTTCGATATATTTGCGGTGCAAATTTCAGATGATTCACTCTGTATACACAAATACACACGCACATATATCTGTTTTGCTTACAGACTAAAATAATAATAATTTAACATATGTTGCTAAGAAGCTCTTTCCGATGGTATGGAAACACAAACTACAGCAGTCAGGCAGATTGGTGGACGGAGTTTAGAACTTTTTTTACATTTTTTCGCGCGTGGTTCATTTTATTATAATTATGTTTATCATTATTTGTAGATTTATTTTTGATGTTCTTACGATGAATGATAACTACCATTTGCCAATTCACAAAATATTTAACTACAGGAAAAGTTGCATGTGAGGTAATATACGGTCCAATTATGGGCTTGCATACATAGATACGAATGCATGCGCATAATAATATTCAATGAGGTATTTTTATGTTTGTTTAAAAAGGTAAAGTATAATCATAATAACTGTTTTTCATTTAATGCGTAATGCATATTTAATAATGTAGAGATTAGAAATGTTATAATTTTTTTTGCATGAACTCCATATGACCGAAAGTGCCTAGTTAGTGTGTGAAAACTAAAGCTTCCCTAAATCACAAATCGTCATATGTGTAAGTAAAAGAATTCTAACTATGGCGAGGATCACCAGTTTGACTTCCACGAGTTGGCCTAGGCGTATGCAGCACACCCTCGCTGCCTGCTTCACTTCGTAACCCCCTTCTCCCGGCACGCGGCGCGTCTGTCTGCACGGGCCAATAACTCACTGTTTTCCCGAGTGCATGCAGAGAGGGGCGGGGGTGTATGCTCATCCCCACATCTGGCCCGCCGCCCTGCCATCCCCTCCCCCGCGTCATGCCTCGAAAAACTATTTTTAACCAGCTGTAATTTTATTAACGCCGTAACCGCACCGGTCTTTTCCGCCAACATGTCGCCTATCGCGGAAACGTGCCCCGTGCAAGAATGTCTCATGTACAGCCTGTTCACACATGCGTGTTCGCGTCAGTGTCGACGTTCAGCTGCCCGCAGCCGGAGGACGTTTTACCTCACTCAGCACAGTGCGAGGCAGTAGCACCTTGGAGGATAACAACATTGGTTACTATTTGTTCACTCAGCTGATCACATTTACAGCATGACGCTGAACCATAGTGCACTTAAAATACAAAAGTGAATCAACCGGGTGTATTGCGAACTCCAGCCGCACACGTCAGAAACACGTTAGAACATCGTTCGCCAATAAATGTCTGGTGGGATGACCAGGTATTTTTAATACTTGAAGCAGAACCACAGATACCGATGTTTATAGTTTTCCTGGGTGGCACGAGATGGGATTGAGAAAATATTATTATTCGTTTTGCAGGACCAACAAGTCTTGTGTGTGTGAAACAGGGCTGTATGGAGCGACAGGTAACAACGTAGGACACGTACTACTAAAGAAAAAAAACCGACGCTTAGTGCTAATAGAGACACTTAAAACAAATAAGTAAAAAAACTTACAAATATGCATTGTTTCCTCAGGGGAGTATCACCACAATAAATTATTCCTTGGGGACTCGAGTCCTCGTTTCCCCCTCAATTCGGTGACTATGAGCAGGACACTAATAATAAGACATGTGGTTTACATCGAAGGGAATGTGGTTAACTTACATGAATTATAGTACTGTAAATACAAAGTAATGTGACGAAGGAATAGAAAATAATTCGCCCAATAAATAACTGGATGTATATAAATATCATTATTACAATTTAATTTTAAGTTAACAAACACCTGTAGAAAAGTTTAAAATTTAGGTCTCTTTGAAATATATTTTTCATTTGAATGAAAGACACGCACAAAAGTGTTATTTTGTAGAAATCAGTTCATAAATATCATTGCATCTATTAAACAATACGACTTTCGGTGGTGGTTTATGTGTAAAAAGCAGCACTTTTCGCAGGACACTTGGGCAAAGAAGAACATTTCATGCCTTTACTTGGCCTTTTGCATTTTGGTGGATAATGCATTTAAAAAAAGACTTTCCTGTGAATAGCAGGACGTATTGTCCCCCTTGTCTGTCAGGCAACCTACTTGCCAGCCGGCAGCCAGGGAATATTTCGCAACATGCAGTAAGCAATACCAATCATACACAAGGCCCGTTCCCAGAACCTCGCGCAGCCAATCAGAGAAAGGGCACGCTCACATCATACAAACTGCTACGTCATTTAGCCTCTGTTTACTTATCTACTCTGTGAAACGTAGAACTGAATCTTTAAAAAATATTTAACGAAGTTCGAAAGTTGAAACACTTGTTAACGGAACACGTTTGAAAGCCCTCCTTATTTACTTCTTACTGTTCACTGTATTATTGGCCACAGTAAAGTTTTATAGCGTACCTACCAACTTGAATTCATGCTCCAATCTAGTAACACTTTGATTATTTTTTTTAGCAAGATAGGTAAGTAAATCTTATTTCATAAATTACATATATGTACGTAGAACAAATAGAAATATGTTTCCCTGGCATAATTTAACACGGGAACTTTAATAAGACGTTAAGGTTTACAAATGTGTAAATTTTATGTAAATACTGTCTCTTATTCGCATAAAACTATACTATTAATATATCAGTAAGTTTTTGCATTAAAATATACGCAGTTATTATCTTTTTTAAATTTAGTTTTCTAAATGGTTTAAATTACTGCTGATAGACTGTGTAAAAAATTTTCTGAGTCTTACTTAAATTTAATTGATTTTTTTCCGTTAAACAGAACTGCTCAGTCAGGCTGTCAAAATAATGTCAGAATGGTAGCCTGTGTTTTGTCACCTGTCCCCGTAACTTCAGTCTACCTCTTATATTTTTGGTTATGAAGTTCAGTTAGCTTAACTTATCGGATGATTCATGTCCTTGTCCCTGGTTTCGCCCCTTGAGGAATTCAGTGTTATTCCCAGCATCAGGTAGGTGTTGAGGGGAGAAGCCTATCGTCTGCTTCAGGCAAGAATTTTCAGTCGATGGTCAACATCTGTGTTGTGTATTGGACTAGACTAGTAGTGAGGGCGATTACTTAAGCCACTGGTATTTGTTTCCTTCAATCATTTTGTTCCATGCTCTCATTTTGGCTGGTTGACGGCAGAACATTAAACTCTTTATACAGGTAAGTCGCGTTTCAATTTTCATTACTTCCATCCCTAGTAGGTGACGAGAGACTTGTCCGGTCTCAACTGTCACGACCAGCTACCAGTTCCCAGGGATTATCAGACCGGGAATTGAATTATGAACACGAGAATCAAGAAGTCGATTAAGAATGTTTGAGAAGCAATTTAGTAGTATTAAATAATGAAAACGAAGCCTGCAGTTGAAATTTGTGTTCTGTTGTGAACGAAATATTTTCACTAAACGTACGGAAAGATTCCTGTGATCCAGGAGGTAGGTTTCATTGAACGTAAAGTCTCTTTAAAGGAACTGCAAGTGGAGTCGACCGTATGTGGAGAGGGCACGTTTTCCAAAGCTCTTGGTAAATAACTTGAACAGGTAGCGTGGGTCAAAGAAAGTGGCCAGATGAGCCAACTATATGACGGAATTAATTCAGCTGCTGCAGCAAGGGAGGACGTATGGAATTTCGCAAGCAAAGTCTGGTGAAACTGCCTGTGCCGGGTGGCCACAAATAATGCTTTCTCTAAAGGTCAAATAATGTCCTTAAACTACAATGCGTAGTTTCTTTAATGACAAGGCATAGAACTTTTCGACCAAAGTATGCTAGAAAGTGTATGTAGTTGTACGTGTTTTTTTACAAGGAGTTGACATTTCAAATTGCGTAGCAATTGCAAGAAATTAAGTACAAATTATACATCTGTCCAAAACTACAGAATTTACATTGTCCTTTGGGAAACCATGAAAATGATGGTTAAAAAGAATATCGCTAGAATTCTGTTTGTATGAATTGCCGACGTTTTAGCAGAACATTTGATAATGTTTTTAGGTACTTTGGCTTTTTAATTGACTCGTGTCTATATTTATTTTATCGCATCGGATAAAAGGCTGCATTGGCCATATTTATCTTGAATTTATCTTGATTAAAAAAATAGTGTTAGAAAATTGGATCTTCAAATTTCGATCATTATGGGTGCTGGTTACCAAAAATATCATTATTTAGTATTTGCATGAAATTCGGTTCATACTGTAGACTTTATTTACGTGTACTATTTTCTAGCATAAAACATTTTAGATAGCATATTTTTTACACAACGACCTTTCAAAATCAAAATCTTAGTGTTTATGGGATATACAAATTGTTGCAACTAACTCACTCACTGAAATGAGATAATTCACACTGACATATCATATAATGAGTTACTTCAAGGAATCATTAAAATGGCGCGATAATTTGTAGTGGTCTATGACTTTTTGTAAAACATATAAAATAAAATAACTTTACCTTTATAGAATGAAGACACGAACTTTTACTCATACTTGTTCAATTTTCTGTAAATTATTTCGTTTATTTTATTTGTACGTCTTAAAAAAAAACTAAAATTGTGGTTTTGGCATGCTATGATACAAGCACCATGCGATGGAAAATGTTTTTTTATGCGAGAAAAGTGGATACTTTTCGTGCATTTTCAGAGATGTATCCAGAAAGTTAGTTATCACCATACTTTCACACAAAGCTCAGAGTTCTGATGTGATAGCAATGCCTAGGGAATAAAGGTATCTTGACAAATTGAATACTTACAATTGCTGGACTGTTGCCAACTGATAATCTAGTAAGTAACCAATAATTATAATAACATATTCATATAAAAATATGTAAGATGACGTAAACATGCTACCAATTGGCAATATAGGTGAAATAATTACACAAAATAGCTTTGACATGTATACGAATACAAGATAAGCGATTATTAATTAGAAGTTCACTCAGTTCCTGATTAGATACTTACATTTCAAGACGAGGCCAAATAACCTTGATTTGGTAAAGTCACTTAAGTGTATCACTTTGGAAGTTGATGACCCCGTCTAGCATAATACTATTGAAAACTCCTAACAAGGTTTCAAATTACTGGTGGGAAGTTAATAGTACATAAGTATTGAGACTTTATTATTAGAACAAGACATTAAATAATTCAACGGTGAAGTTAAAAATATATAAACGAATTTCATAGACCACTGCTTGGTCATGCGTCTAAAGAAGAGTGTTTGTCTAATTCTATTTGGAAAGCTAGTGAGCTTTCTAAACATTTGACAACAAGTAACAATGACAAGGCTTAGGGGCGTCAAGTGTTACAAATGACGACGTTTGCACTGGATGCATCGACACCATTGTCACTAGTGAAGAACATACTGCCATGCACTTTGAAAAAGTACATAAATAGCACCACCCCAGTAGCTGAACGAGGTCCATCATAGGCCAGGACAACTCGTCAACCATGAAGTACATATTATAAACCAATGCCTCCTTGAGCACTGGTTTATTGTACGTTGCAAATTGCTAAAGTTATAAAAGGTAAGCCCAAATATTAGTAACGGTGTAAATCTGTGTCAGCCATGCGGTGAAGTGTGGCGAAGAGTGCACCGACGGCGAGCGACGGGCGACGGTGTGAGAGACTGCGATGGACGAGTGTGTGTGCGGCAGGGACGGACGAGAGTGCGCGAGAGCTCGGTATCCGGCGAGCAGAGTGCGGCTGTCTACTGGAGTGCTTGGGAAGCTCCACAACTTCCCGGGCATTAAAGACTGGTGGCATCTGTACCGAAATAAGGTGCGACAGAATGGACGGGTGATTGTAAATTCTTCAACTGCCATATTTCAAATATGCTATTTTTATAGTAGCGCAGTATGCGTTAGAAAACTCTTTATAAAGACTCATTTTAAGTGCCTTACTGCGTTAATTTCTGTACGTGACGTATAATTATGTAACCATTAGTTGTAAATAGCAAGTGATAGCCATTTATTGTCGATATAGTAAAACTGGAGAATTTTCTTTGGAGTGCTTGTAAATAAATTAGGAAATTATTATTAACTCTTTTATTTCATTAAGGCCTCCATCCCTTAAAGACTTTAGCTAAGCCCACACACAGATTTTGAGAAATTGTAATGCTATTTTGTCCACAAATCCTAACTTCAGATTAACATACATTAAGGTCAAAAAGTTTCAGCAAAAGATGCATTTTTGATACCCTTATTATAAAATGCTAGTAACCTGTTATGTTCGCCGGTTCCAGCGTCGTCGATGATGGGTAACGGGCCACGGCAAGATATTCCAAGTGCTAGGACTGGGCTCCTTGTTGCGCGGCGCGGCTGTCAGGTGCGGCGACTAGGAAACGCGCGCTCTAATCCACGGCAGGATTAATGACTTCCCCACACGGCCAGACAGGGGGTTGGAATTGCACCCGAACTGCCTCCAGGAAGCAAGGTTCCACCCCTTGCCGTGCTGTCTCGCGTATCGCGGCCTGCGGGGTGGATTTATCGCTCCGCGGGTCGCGTCTTCCTCATCCGGATAGGGGTTGCTTATTCCTTTGAGACAGCCGCCCCTACCTTTGTAACATTTACTTATGTGTGTATATAAAAGTAAACGTTTTTATATGTGTAAATATGTTTGTTCTCTGTACAATTATCCGCCATTTGACGGATCTGGAACAAATTTTGCGGGGATACCCTATTGTACCCAACTCAAAATACTATGTAGGAAAAAATGAGTTCCAGCTCCCCATTGGATCTGAAACTCCCAAAACCCATATAACGGTGTCGTGTACCTCAATTCCATACCGTACGACAGATCAAGGCCAAATTTGGTAGGGATGACCTTCAGCACCTAACTAAAAAGGCTCTGTAGTCCAAAATAGGCTCCGGCTCCCCATTCAGCCTAAAACCCTTAAAACGGGGACGTGTATCTCTCACTGTTCTCTTATACCCGAGCAAGGCCGGGTAGTTCTGATATAGTCTATTCGCGGTAACTTCACACTTTTTGAATGGAACCTTTAAAAAATTACCCCATGTTGGAAAGATTTGATTGTTTCCTATATGTGTCAGGTACCACAAGCGTTTTATAGTTTTGTTAACATAAAAGTATCCTATTTTTTGTTAAAATGAAATTCTAATCACATTTTATCGATGCATCATAATATTTCATTTATAATCACTATAAATAAAATCAGTGAGAATAATGTTAGTGGTAATGCCTAGTAAGAAATAGTTCTCATGCAAAATATTATTAAACTGAGTGCACACGAATGCCGTGTGTTGTCCCTTTAATGTCATTTTCTAAACTAGGTTAAGCTTTGTTTCCACGAGACGGAGGAATATTCTGGAAGTAGAGCTTTATCAGTGCTTCAGAAAAGTGTGACGTAACCGTGAATAGACTATACTAAAAGATAAAATGCAAATTCTATGGCTTTCAATAGAACTTTTTCGCCTTATGGTTTCATGTGCACAGTTAAAATAAGAAAGCTCGACTTAAAAAAAAGCTATTCTGAGTGACGAGCTTCTGATAGTTCTCGATAATAGAGGTTCTGTGTTCAAATCCTGTGCTTGTTGGGAAGCTCTCAGGTTTCTAGAGGGGCGAAGCTGTTGTTTCCTGTCAGTCAGTGTTCATAGAAATATTAATCACGCCTATATTAACCTGAAACCCTAATTTAAAAAAATGCAGTTTTTCCTAAAACATTTTATGTTATGGGATACATATATCAACTTTTAAACTTTAAGGAACGTTGTTATATTAAAAGACATGATGATGAGATCAAAATCCATTAATTAATTTCTTAATTTATTACACATTGAACTATTACCATATAATGCTTATTTATATTTACTCCTTTATTAGCGTCATCGTTTTGATTTACTGAAAGGGCCAAAAGAATATTTCTACAGGCTAACCTATGTTCAGTAAAATGTGTACCTTCCGACAGCATAACGCCAAATGTGATGGACGACACCACGAGCAGCAATTTACACTTCCTTCTATCAGATATCTTAACACTGTTGTTTTCCAAATAGTATAGCGGTGGTGTAAGCAACACTCAAATAGCTACTTCCCATTATTTAATACTGGAACTGCAGTCAAGTAATTGCTTAATGAATCTCGCTTATTATTGAATAAAACTTCCTTTACGAATTCAGTAAATAGACTTTGTTGGATTTTATCAATGCGTCAAAAGTGCAGACAGGCGTGGAAACGTACAGAATAAAATACGTCATCCGAAAAAATGTTGTTTGTTTTCTTCTCTCCACGTTCTTTGTCATAAAATTTCTTTCCTTGTTACGTTGTCGTGTTAGACGATTTATAAACTTATGTTCGCTTGTTTTCTGCTGGAGTTAGTTCAGTTAGGGTAAATTTGTTATTGTTGCTTATAAAGCTTCTACTTAATGTCTTGGAAAATTATTGTAAAAATAGCGGGAGAATGCTACAGTATTGAGATGAACATTATTTATAACGCAAAGACGAAACACATAACCTACATCCATGTCTTATCTGGAATTCAAACACAGAATTCCTTACGCTATAGTCTGGCGTTACAGCCACACAGGTTGGCTAAAAATTATACCGGAAACTTCTGGAAAATTTAAAATACGTAATAGAACAAAAATTAATGATACCCTGAAATACGAATATGCTAGATTATAATATAGCCTAATAAAACTAATTTTCGTGTTTTTAATATTTGATCAGATGTTTTTTTTTTGATAATCTAGGCCGGAGAACCTCGGCTGCTGTTGAGGTGTCAGAGATATCTCGCAACTTCGTGATATGTACCGAAACTCTCTTGGAGTTCGTAGACAAATGCCCAGTAATATTTACGATCGTAGATTCGGGGAAAAGAACGACGTGACCTGCTTTGCTTTGCTGCTCGTGTTCTCATCTGGCACGATATTGCTGTAGACCTCGTTTATCCAGCTTCGTGAGGCAGATGTTTGCTGGTGAGTTATGAACGCTGAATCCATCTCTTATCCTTCCAGGCGGAAATTGGGTCCGTAAGCTGTAAAAAAATCCCTAGTTTTCTTTTTTATGGAAATAATCTACTACTAGTAACTGGAGAACAGAGATTAATGTACTACCTACCTGAAATCGTCGGTCATAAACACGGTCTCGAGATTAAGAGAGTCTGGATTTAGCAAACGATACAAATATCAGCTGCTGTGATCATCATCTTCACTGTCCATTTGAGAAAATTCTAAATGTGGCAACGATCGTTTTGAACTGCCATAAAATAAACTCTAGTAATAAATATACTACAAGATACTGTGAACTTACAAATTTATTCATGATTTTAGCAGGTTGGCAGGGGAGAACCACTAATAAATACGCATTAAATGCTTACTAATCATAGAGGCACTATTATCATAACGATGTATAAGATCCGCATCACTTCTCAAATATGGCTTCGGCACAAAATATCTTGTGAACATTCAGTGCTGTGCAATGTACTAGTATGTAATTAGAGCATATAACAATTTTTCATGATCAGATTTCACGACTAGATAGTTTTCAGAACACTGCATCTTTGTCTTAATTTAAAGATTGTATGACCTTCATTTGACATAAATACTTCGAGGAAACCATTGAGAAGATTTTTTGTTTTTTGAAAAATTTTGTTTACTTATTTTTTGTTCCAAAAAATGCATAATTATTTGCTATCTTTGTCACTGTTGACGATATCACTTTCATAAGCCATAATGGATAATTTCTACAAATAATCTGAAAAAATGGTGACATGACCACCTTATCTATAATATATCTTTGGTCTCTACTGTTTTGTGGTATCAGGCAGTTAATTCGCTTAACCCAAGTAGTAAGCCAGTTGTAAATTTTAAACAGAGTATCACGCAAGTCTTACTTGGTAAGGATACGCAGAAAAGCGGTTCACCGAAACGTACGCAAAATAAGAAGCAAGCTTATTCTTAGACACGAACAATGAGCCATAGCACAAAACTAATAATTATGCTCCACGTCATGAGAATTTTCCAATAATATAAATATTTTAAATATAGAGAGAGTTTGGTAAAAAAAAAAAAGGCGATTATTAGTAAGCAATGTGTTATACACATATTAACACTAAGAGGAATACATGAACATAGTTTGAAACAAAAATTAAAAAAAAATCCTGATTTTCAAGAAGGGTGTTGCGCGATGGAAACCCTTTTATAGTATAGACTGTTCACGGTAAACTGAGCACTTTTGAAAACCCTTCTTTAGATCTATTTGTATGGACATAGTGTATTATTCCACTATATATAAAATTAACATTGCAATGGCTCTGATAACTTAATTCATGCGTTCGTCGAAAGAAACTGTAGAATTTTTCGAAAAGTATATATTCTACAAAATTTTTAATTATTACATTTATATGCATTAAAAATATAAAGAAAAATTTATTATTTGAGTATTCACATTTGTTAACATAACCCTTTTAGTTCAACGTAAAGATATGGAACCATCCCATCACCGTTACGAACTTTATTGGGCGCATGTCAGCCAGCGTGCCCGTCGAAATACTTGCAGGTAGACGCAGTTACATTTTTCAAACGTTGATTTCAAAATTGCTGAATTTGCCGTGAAAATTCTATTCTATACGAATAAATGTTGCATATTATATTTTGATTTATCTTTACAGGAAGAGAATAGCAGGCTGTCTTTCTGATTAGCAAATACCAAAAGGGCGAATTTCAGAACAAAAAACCCCACAAAAACAAAAAAAGAAGAATGCACTTGTTGACGTCCCCTAGCACAAAAACAAGAATGAACAAAGGAGGGGAGATATTATTGTTGACGTCCCGTGGCACAAATTCTTGCAGGAAATAGCCAAAATAAACATTAATTATAACTTACTAGGAAAGAATACAGCGCTGTTTCGTCCAGTCAGCATGTGAACGGGAATCCACGTAACTGAAGGAGGAAATGAAAGGGCGAGTCCAGCAAATTATTACATCGCGACGGGAATGCCTTCCTCGTCAATAAGTGAAACGTTAATTTCTAAGATTTCCACGATGCAAAGTGGACGCGTTCAACGTACTAAGAGCCGCTGCAGCGCGTTATGCTTTATGTCATTCAGCCACACCGCTGCAAGGCAGCGCTCGTGCACCGATAGTTGCGAAGAAAATACTTGCTGCATCTCCTCTGAAAGCATGGGACAAGACACTATATGACCCACAAATATAGTTTCAGACTGATTGAAATACGAACACTGATACTGGAAGTGAGACGTTCACACAGTGAAATGAAGAATGCGCATGAAATATGACAATTGTTCTGTCTTGTTGCCAAATAGAGCAATTTAAATTGTAATTATTTGAGATATATTTACTCCCAATATCACAGAACCACGCGACATATAATAAGCAAACGTCACACTTAAAATATTTTGTTGTCGCTAGTAGGAGTTCGTTCACGGAACCTGCAGCTCTGCTTGCAGCAGTATCTGACAGCGCCGCAGCAGCGCTTCACACGCTTAACGCGCCCTGTGTCCGGGACCTAGGAGCCACGGTGGTGTAGTGGTAAGACTACTCTCTTCCCACCTAGGTGAACCGGGTTTGATTCCCGGCGGGGTCGCCCTCGGGTTTTCGCAAGTGGGAATCGTGCTGGACGATGCCGCTGGTCGGAAGGTTTTCTCAGGAATTTCTCTTTTCCCCCGCCCTTACATTCCAGCGCTGCTCCATACTCTCGATGTTCAGAGCCGCTCAAATCTCCCCACTCCACTCTACTTGTGGTGGCCTAAGTGACGCCGTTTACGCCAGGCGCCACGAGATTCCCGTGTTAAGTTGAAACCGGGCACGATCCACGTAGGGGAAAGGACTGAGATATGCCCGGTTAGCGCAGTACGCGTCCAGCAAATTTGCCATTTGGCCAGACAACAAAGCTCCAGTCTGGCGCAATCGTTGCCTTCAGGGGCTCGATTATCATTCCTTTCCCCCCTTATCCGAAGCCGATTTACGTTATGGAAACAATAAATGGGGCGTAAGTTGCTATGATACGAAGTGTAATGGTAACACGAGAATCAGAATACCGCAAAATTCCCTACGCCCTAGAACACTTAAGGAAGTACTAAATATTTGACCACCTAGTTACAAGTGTCCCGGAAAAGGAACCGCGGCAAACAAATCGGAGAAATTCTCCACACGGGGGTCACCTCCCCCGGAAACGTGGAACTCTTCAAACTGCTATTATTTTCATTAATTATCGTGCGGTGGTCTTTAAACAGTTATCATTACGAAAATAATATATCAGCCTACTTATTTTTTATCACTAAGGAAAATATTTATTGTTTTCTACATATTAATTTTGATTTATTCAGAAAAAAAAATTGGCAAAGCGAAATCCCACAGAACTTTATTTTCAGTAAAATAAAGCAATGGCAAGCTAAAATGCGTGCAAGTGCTGCAAATGATATTTTGTAATATTGGAATATGTTTTAACGATCATTCGAGGATGGTCCTGCCGATAAAGGTTTTCTTCCACAAACCGTAATTCGTTATTTGCAGAAACTTCAGTTGTAGTGGAGACGGTCTGCCCAGCAACCGTCGGGAAATTCCAATACTTATAAGAGATTTACTTATCATCAGAATTGTACGCACAGTGAGTCGTGCATTCTTACTTGTAGTTCGTAATGTACGCGAAATAAAACCCAGATTTAGAAAGATCAGGAGTTTAATTTTCCTGATATATTTTTCATTAGGATTTTTATATCATTGTAACTACACAAATTATAATTAATTTCAGTTGTCGCATAACAAATTAAACGGAGGTATTAAACGATAAATTTAAGAACTAAACCAAGTCACAAGGAAAATTTTACAATTTAAAATAAAATTACGCCAAATTGTAGTAAACCATTTTAACATGCAATTTTTGGGACGATGTCGTGATTCTAACAGTGACGAATGATAATCATGTAAAACAACTCAATGGAAGTATAGTTCGAGCTTCATAAAGTAATATATACGTATATATAGGCCTATGTTATATTATAATAGTTTTCTTTAAATTACATTTTATCAAAGTAATATAGGCCTAAGATAAAGGTACCCACAATGTTCTAGATGTCGTCAGAGACAGTTAATACAAATGTTTTAAACTACACACTGATAACGTCAAGCACAATAATTAAATTGCAACAGATGTGTGAGTATTGCGTGTGTGCTGTGTGTTGATTTGTGGGTATATGTTAGGCGCACATAACAGTGTCACTCGTTTGATGAAAAAAAACCGTCCAGAGGACAGTCTGAAGTTTCATAATTTCCAAGACGCAAAATTCGTAACGTGTCTATATACTAAAAAATGGCAACACTGAGTTGTGGCTCGTCGAGAAAGGCCTCACAGAATAAGATTTGGACTAATAACTACTTAATCTTTTATTATCTTAACCTAATCTAACGTAATATAAGTAATGAAAACTTCGTCTAACCTAACACACCCTAATGGGACTCCATCATAGTCACTTCGTCGTAGCATTTAGTGGACTGATTGGGGTTGTTACAGAAACCGCTCAAATCATTTTGAAAATTCCTGACCAGCCATAACGTGTTGTGGACATTTTTAGAACACCCATAATAACAAACTTAAGATCACATTCTGGGTAATTTCTCATCTCAATGAGCGATTCTGATGTATACGCATGACACACACACACACACATTCACATATACATATATGCACACATACACGCCCGCATACTTGTAACAAGAAATACGAATCCAATTTTATTTACATATACGCAATGTTGAGTAATACAGTGAAGGACAATCGTTTTCAACTTATTAGTATTTAAAACGCGTTAAAAGTAAACGAAAATTATTAATTCTAAATGTCGAAAGGGATGCTTAGGTTAAGCGAAGTAAGAAAATTAGGTAAACATTGATATAGTGCATTCGTGGTTACTTCCAACTTTTCTGAAACCGTACTAAAGTATAGTTTAAGGGTATCCTCCACCTTACGCAAAAAAAGTTTAACTAAGTCTTTAAAATTGCGCCATTGGTACAACGCACAGCTTTCGTAGGCACACAGTTTAATAATATTTTGCACGAGAGCTATTTCTTCGTAGGCGTTAGAGTTACAATTTAAAAATCCTTTAATGGTACTATAACTATACATACAGGTGATAATTCATTTAGACATGGTTACCATACCAGCCCATTGGGCTCTTGTGGTACATAGACAATTACACATTATTTACCCATTTTCACAGGTTATTACAATGTTGTTTTCAAAAGTTACAAGTTAGGGAAAAATAAGCAAAAACCCTAATGGCTACATTATAACAAATAAGTAAATAAACATGATGACTAAACACTATATACATTGATGGCACTTTAAACTTATAAATACGTGGTGGTTTGTCCTGTTTTTGCTGAATGGTTACACCTTAAAAACTATTGTGACCCTGGGGTACTTTTGACTAGTCTTCACATGGCTAGATTTTTACTCTCTACACCTGGTTATTCACAGTAGTTACAGTGGTACCTAACAATAGGGCATTGGTCTTACCAACACTCCTATTTCATAACTGTTTTTATTCACATGAATCGTAAGTGAAATATTATAATTTATGCCTCTGGACAAAATATAAAAAAAGTTCAATTTAACCTAAAATATGATGCTTGTACGCTAACACAAATATATGACGCTTATGATACATGACATATTTAGTAAACATCGTGTGACGCTAGCGCTCGCCGCACTAGGCGTCACCATCGATTTTGACTCTGCGTGCTGGTTTGCTCTTTGCCCGGCTCGGATCCCCTACCTTATACACCCCTGTTCCCCCTCGCTTGATTACCCCTCCTCTCGTACGTCATAATTGTTTGTGATAGGGGCAGTTTATTTAAGTCGTTGCACACTCGGTAGTTGTCATAACGAGTCCCGGAAGAGCTGCATGATGTTTTAAACTGTCAAATTTGTCGAGGACGTTTCGCCGTGATGCGGAGCCTTGCATTTTATTCTGTCGCCTGAGCTGCCAAGACTTACGTTAATTGGGTCTTTTTAATTTTTTTTTTTTTTGATGTTTTGTGTGGCGTAGATGTGTTGTCTTGGGCATACGATAAGTTAGTGTTTTTTCAAAATTGTGGTCTCGGTCGCGAGTCTAAATTGTGTTTCGGTTTAACTAAAACTTAGCTTTTGTGTGTGTTTCTCGTTTTAATGTGTAGTGTCTAGTCTTGTTTGCTGCCCAAGCATTTTTCAATATTTTAAATATGCTTCGTGTCCACGAGTCTCGCGTTGGGCGTAGTTAATTTTGAATTGTGCTTGTTCATTAAATTTTATTTGCTGGAGCTTTGACGGGTCATTTGACTTCCCCACCGAAACTTTATATTTTTATATCTTTTTAATTTAATATTTTAATGTGTTATTTTATATAAAAGAGTCTTTACTGGGGTCATAAGGCTGCTCTCCTATTTTCCATAATTGCTCTTATTCACAAGTCTAGTCAAAAATTATGGGTTTTATTTGAATCTGTTAATTATAATTGTTTTATTCATCTTAATGTTTTGGTAATTTGCATCTGATATTGTTTTTAATAATTTATAATCAACAGAGCAATTAATTGATTTTCATAGCGTTTTGTAATACGTTTTGTCAACTTTGAAATATTTTGTGTGGTTCTGGAAGGAAATTATATTGGAGATTACAGCTGTAATAATTGCCAAGTGGTTTGTAACAAATTTTTAGGGTGCTGTCTGTTATCATACAGATTTACTTGGCAAATATAAACGTCTATTGAATTATTTCGTTTGTAATTATTTGTGCTTCCGCACAATCTAAACGCGTCATAAATAAGCAAATTTTTCAAAATTTTGATTCAAAAAGGTGTGTATAAGATACTGCGAAATGACTACGTTAATATTACTTTTTTAAAATGACATTTTAAAAAATGTGTGTTGTTTCAGATTTTTGATAGATTACTTCCTGTTTATTTGAATATTGGGATAGATGTCCCATTACCCTACAAACGCGAGGAATCATTTAACCTTAAAACGCAATATTTATATAAGATTATATAATTTTTTTTGTTTATTTCAGATTCTACAAGGATTGTCTTCCTGACGAAATAGTGAACCCTCAGTTGTTCAAGAGGTTCGTCGAGACAGATATAAAATATCCGCTGCACATAAAAGTGGCCGAAAACATCCAAAGGGATGAAGGGAAAGTGACACCACAAGTGTAAAACCAATGGAAAATAAATATTCATGAATTTGAAATTGTAATTCCAAGTATTTTTCATGAGACTGTTGCCATACAAGTAATTGTATTTCTGTACCTGTTATTCTATGATTGTGCGTTCAACCAGTGGCGGTGCGTAAGGCTTGGGTTCTAGCACTCACCAAATTTTCATACATTTTGCCAAATATTTTATTAAATCAAAGTTTTAAATAAGAAGTTTTATTGACTTAAAATAGAGGCTATTTTCCTTTGACAATACAATATTATTTGGTTAGAGCTTAATTTTATGGCCAGAGACAATTATATGCAGGGTTTTAGAATCGCGCGCACCGCCACAATGCTCTGCCCTGGCTGAGCACGGCTGCCGCTCCTCCGGCTAGTCCCTCGCGCTGGCCGGAGCCGCAAGGAACCACGCCTCCTCTGTACTCCCGCAGCTTCAACCCGCAGACAGGAAGCTGCGTGCTCGCTTCGCGCGCCCGAGAAACGTTCCATCTAAACTCATCGTCACTCCAAAACTATCCACTCAAAAAATTTCACAATTTTACTGGCAAATCACTGATATTTTCTAACCATCACTCAATCAGAATTGCTTCTTTACTGAATGTATTTTATACGTAAAAATGGTAAAACAACGGTCTGTTTTGATTATTTTTTTGGACGTGCACGGGTAAAATCGTAGCAAGCGAGAGACTGTTTTGTTTAAAGAGATAGATGGGAGATATGCATGTAAAATTGGAAAATAAACACCAAAGTATATTTATATGGCCCTCTTAAACCATTACCTATCGTCATTTCCTCATTAAGGTTTGTAGAAATTCGAAAATATTTCTACTGTATATGAGAGCGGCAGTTATGAACTTTATGCTTTCTGATATCCTTATTACACTTCTGTTATCCTCTATCTGCATCGAGTTAAAAAAAAAATTTCTTATTATAAGTTAACAGATTTTTACTCTGACGCAAATATTATAAATAAAAGCAAACGTAAGAAATAAGACAGAGTAGCTAAGTACATTTCGTTACGGCAACACACAAGTTACTTCTATTCCAAATTGCACTTGCCTCACCCAATCATATTAACAATTTACAAAATTTCGGTATTTCATAGTTTGCGATAATTGTTGTCGTTTTACAAACAGTCATACTATTCATGCACTTATTCGTCATTAATTCTTCCACATAAAATATAGTTTATGGAGATGTTTTCTATATTTGAAATATTTCAATCCATTACTGATTATAACAACAATGTTATCCGTTTGCGTTTGATAAATGATGAAGTAAATACGTGTACTATGTTTTTGCATCTGTCCATGACTTTCATCCATTCAGAACTGGCGTCCACAATTATAACGAACAGCAGAGTTATTTTTGGCCGGCGCTGTACACTGACGAGGCTCAGCACCCGAGGATCGTCTATGTGCGTAAATGATTACTAAATCGTGCGGCGTTCTACTAGTCTAGGTTATAATGTTTCGTATTGATATAGCCGAACATGAAGCCTACAGTTCATTGGTTTGTGATAATATAACAAGTGCCTTATAGACTACAGCATTCATTACATATGCTTTGTTTGTAACACCTGAAACCGTGAATTGATGTGAGTCTTTAGTTTCCATTTCTGCTACATAAACTGAAAAACTCTTCTCAATTTTCTTGTACAACTCCAACAAATCCAGCTTGTATTGATATCGCTACAAGACTTATGTTCAGAAATATCAAACGCAAACTGTAGCTTATGTTCTAGAATGAAACGAATTTATATATTTAGTGGAGTGCTTGTTCAGTATTTAATTATCGTTACATTACTTGTAGTATTGTATTATTTACTTTTAAGTTACATGGCTACTGCACTTTGAAAAAACACATTCAATGGAAAGTAGCTTTTATTTAATATTAAACCGCTAGGTTTACTCGTAGAATAATAGTAGTATAGAGTTAATAAATATAAAATATACAAATTATAATTAACAAATCCTTAAAATTACATAAACTTTTATCAAATTAATTATTGATTGATTACTGCTGCTACGTGTCTTGAGAAAAGGCCAAAGAGAATGACCAAGGTTACCAAAAATTTTTTTATATAGCTCTTAGTAATGTAAATTAAAAATAATGCTCGAATTCTGGTTTGCATTTAAAATTCACTTATTTTCATTACATATAAATAAATGAACCTCTCTTATCCTGCATATTCTTATATCTTTGGAAGAAAAGCAGTGGGGCGTGAGTTTTGATAATTTTCAGTTCTACTACATCTTCGAAGTGTAAACAAGTATTGAATTTGGTGGCAGAGTATGAAAATTGCTCTTATCAGTGCTGATATCTGACATATACATACTGTTCAAATACGTTTCCCAGCTTCTCATAAACCAGTCAGTTTTTAGAATGACAATGGACTGTATCTCTATGAACACACTGCCAGTTCGTCTGACCCCAATGAAATAAAGGATGTATATTGTAACTTGTTATGGACAAAAATGTTTCGCAAATAATTTTTTTTAGAATAATAACTTGTAATAGTAGTAAATTTGCGAAATGAAACCAGTTATATGATCAGGCATTCAATAAAAAAATTTTGTTTTTCTGAAGGTAAAACTATAGGACATACCGCAAAGTTTATGAGATTAATTTGGGGTTGATAACTGTAGTTTTACAAAGACGACAGCTGGGTGTGCAAACATTTTTCACAAAATATACGTCGATAGTCAAAATGTATCCCACTAAAAATCAAATTTTCNAAGGGGGGGGGGGAGTGATGTCTTCTTACCCACACGCTGGAAAAAAATATGGTTGGGGGCAGGGGGTTTAGCTGGCTACATCATTAGCACGGGGCTTGTTTCAACTGCCGACCGCCACTGCGTTAAACTTAGTGAAGGTAAACATTATAAAAAGTAAAACAGTAAAAACAATCAACCAAACTGTGAATTACTACCTGCATAATTAAAACTACGTACACATTCTCTGGCACTCAGGCTTAAAAAAAAGGAATAATAAAATTTGGGTATGTGAGATTGAGGCAGTGTTCCAAGTAATCAATTTTGTTACCACTTTATTTTGTAAACAAGAATAATGATGTATTTCATCATTTCGTATTCACAAAAAAATTTTCATGCTAAGGAAGTCGACAAATACGCCCCACCACATCTGTTTGTCTGACTAAAATGAATTGTTAGATATAGACATACTTGTTCCGAAAACAGAAAAAAAAAATAGATAACTGTGAAAAAAATTAAATTAATTGTTTTAAGGAACTATCCCAGAGTATTGCGTGGTTCAATAAATATTGGAGAAATGTAATTGTTTTAACAGAATAAGGAGACTATGGTGGCGTAGTGGTAAAAACGCTTGCCTCCCACTCAGGCAAACCGAGTTCAATTCCCGGCGGGGTCATCCCGGATTTTTACATTATATAAAACGTGGCGGACGTTCCCGTTGCCCGGTGAGTTTCAAGGAGCACTCCCCTTTCTCCCACCATTACATTCCGTTGCTGCTCCATATCCATATCATCTCACCTCGCTCATTCCCCAGGCTGTGGTATAAGGACAAGTCTGTCCCACTCTTATTACAGCCGCCTCCGATTATCGCCGGTGTAGTGGCTAGAGTGCTTGTCTCTCACTAAGATGAACCGGGTTTGATTCCTGGCGGGGTCACTCCCATATTTTCACACATGTGAATCGTGCTGGACGATGCTGCTGGTCGGTGGATTTTCTTGGGGCTCTCCCGTTTCCCCCGTCCACCCATTCCGGCGCTGCTCCATTTCTACCTCGTTTCACCCTCATCGTCTCTCAAGACCCCGTTATTAATTGGGATCAGACTCCGCCAGCTTGGATACTTTATTTTCGGCTACTATACCCGCAAACGTGGATTTTAGACGTTTTTTTTTCCGGACGATGTGAGATAGGATAAAACTTAATGGGTTTTCTGAAATCTGTTCTGTTCGAATGCCGTAGCTATTATGACCTTTGTAGTCGCTCTCACAAAATAATCAACTATTTTACCTCGGCTGTTACTAATTAGATAATATAAAATTCAGAGAAGCTGTAACAATTCCAAAACATTAAGGTAGGTATTATTTATGCTTTGTAGTGCCAAAATTGTAGTGCAACTCCTGAAATCGAATTAATGGCGGAAAATCTATAGAAATAATTCGACAGAGACTGATCCGACTTAAGAACCGCCCAAATCTCTCCACACCACTCCACTCTGATTAGCATCAGTCTTCTCTCATCACTTCCATCGACCCTGCCCTTTTTCGCATTGCATACCCTTCCTACAACTCGATGTTACTTGGTGTTACCTTTTTGTTTTAACTGATTTTGCTTGGCCTTTCATTCCGATGCTATTACAATCCCTAAGAAAGTACCAAATAATAAATTACATATGTGTGAGTGAATGTGTGTGTATATATGTGTGTGTGTTTAAATACATATATACACTGGAAAGCAAAAAAAAAAAAACTGGTATAGGCGTGCGTATGCAAATAACAGAGGTATGGAACCAATCAGAGTAACACGATGCGGTCGGCAGCGCCTATATAAGAAAACAAGCGTCTGGCAAAGTTGCTAGATCGGTTACTGCGGCTACAATGGCAAGTTATCAAGATTTAAGTGAGTTTGAACTCGGTGTTACAGTCGGCGCACGAGAGATGGGACATAGCATCTCCGAGGTAGTGATAAAATTTGAATTTTCGCGTACGGCCATTTCACGAGTGTATCGTGAATATCGGGAATCCGGTAAAACATCAAATCTTCGACATCGCTGCGGCCAGAAAAAGATCGTGAACGAACGGGACAAACCACGACTGACGAGAATCATTAAACGTGGCAGACGTGCAACCATTTCTCAATTTGGCGCAGTTTTCAATGCCTCCTTCATACCTTCAGACATTAGTCGAGTCCATTCCACGTCGTCTTGCAGCACTTTTGCGAGCTCATGGGGGCCCTACACGATATTAGGCAGGTGTACCAGTTTTTTTGGCTCTTCAGTGTATATATTACACGAGTGTGTGGGTGAATGTGTCTATATATATAGAGAGATCTTTTAAATATATGCATACAACATATTTAAAACTAAATACCATTCTAACATTGTCAAAAGTCAGTGGAAACAATTATCGGGATGTTTATACAACTTCGTAAAGCACGGAATACACAAAATGTTTCTAATTTCTAAATCAATTATTGCAGTAATTCAAAACGATATCTAATACTACTTCACTTGTGCATAGAAAATAATCTCATAAATATTTCGACCAAATCTTCCAGCGCACGAGTTTTGCAACTGAAGAATCGCAAACCCTAATGTGATCACCCGGAAGTAATTTCTTCTTCGCATTAATTTCTTATGTATTGTTATTCTCACGAATGCATTGGGGAAAATGTTTTGGTAAACTCTAAGCAGTTTTAATCTTTTTTTATTATTTTTTTCAAAAATTTAATATAACTTGCTAGGGCATAAAAAGTGCTCACTTTACCTTGAACAGCCTATATTTAATTTATTCGCAGTTTTCAGTAATAGCATGTTTTAATCGTAGAGGGTTGTTTTATAAATCTCTCAAAATGAACTTGTTTATAAACACAATAGTAAAACGGAACAAGTACTTGTAAACTGGTGTCAATGAAACCAGTGGGCTTTGCTGACCATCTGTCACTATTCTTGGAAGCAAGGGATAACGCTTTCTTATGGCTCCTCTGACAGTTTGCTCACAAACTCAAGGGATGGGTACAGAAACAACATATCTTCACAAATATATTTCCATTTTTCGTTGGGGAAAAATAAAAATTCTCCCATTTCTCTCGTAATTTTGCGGAGTTATTATAACTTCATTAATGTTAGGGTTGCAACATACTATCGAATATGGCAGTACAAATGCCCTTGGTATGACTTCTTGTACAATTTACACCGGATTCTGCTACTACATTTTGCCAAAAAAACTTTAAAAAAGGCTTTAATTCTTAATTTTTTCTTACTTAAATATTAAGATTTTCTAGACATAAGATATTACGAACCATTCTATAACATTTAAATCACACAGCTGAAAACTGCATAATTTTAACTTTTATCAGTTTCTCAAAAAATATCGACAATGATACACATTGATATCACTGTTTCGCATAGCTTACCTAGCACCCTTAGCATACTCGCCAGCCGGCAGCCTAGCCAATAACGAACCTTCTGCAGCATGTAGTAACCAATCAAACGGAAGACCTGTTCCCAGAGTCTTGTGCAGCCAATCAGAGAATGGGTAGCCACACTTTAAAGGAACCAACACTCCATTTCGTCTCTGTGCACTTATCTAATCTGTGGCAATGGAAATGGGTTAGAGCAGAATAGGGTTATTTTCTCTGTATGACCCTGCTATAAATAATTCGCCGTCCACGAGATGTATAACACACATGTAAAATAAGTCACACGGATTATTTGTTCTGCCCCAATGGTAGGAAAATACAACAGTTCTGAATTTACTGCAGCGTATGTTAAATCATATACGCATGTTCTGTACTACTTTCCTGAATGCCGTGATTAATTATTTTAGTAAAGTATAATGAAGCGTATTTTCAGAGGGGAAGTTCTCATAACCTGCAATAAATTGGCATCACTAATTGGCGTGCACACGCCGTGGTGGTGCAATAGTCATAAAACTCGCCCCCCCCCCCTCTCCAACATCGGTGACTCGGGCTCGATTCGCGGTGGGATCACTTATCATTGTCGCATTGGGAGAACACGACGGACTTTGTTGTAGGCAGTGCGTTTTTCTTGGAGATACTCCCGTTGCCTTTACCATTGCATTCCGTCACCTTACTTCACTTCCATTAACGTTGAATACCTCCGCTGTTCAGGCCCCACCAAAATCTCTCAATAACTTACTTAACTGGCTTACATTCAATAACAGTGCAATTCAGGTCTTTCAAACCCTAAATACCTCTGGCATAATTGAAGACTACCGTTATGGTGATGACTGTGTGATATTAGTCCACATTGGCATCATTTTTAACTCGCATACACCCCTCCTCTACGTGTTTGGTCGTGCCTCTGTTGCAGACGAAGGGTACAAAGGTGTTATCTTCCAATAGCACTTTACAATTCTCATAGGTGCAACGAGTGCACATTTCCTACGTGGGGACGACATAGCCTGTCCACATCGGTCTACATTGGTAGATGACTACCCAGAAATCAAGACCATCGCTGGTTTTGATTGTCCGGGCAGATCCCATGACTTCAGATCTTTCGGAACATGTTTGGGACCAACATGAGCGCTGTATCGTTCCGCGACCGGTACCTCGACGACGAGCCAACCTCTCGAGTAGTTTTGAAGTACAAATGAGCCTCCATATCCCAAGAACTGCTTGAAAATCTTGTTATCGCCACGAGAGCTCATTCTACTGCATGAGTAGCTGCCGTCGTCAAAATGACACTTTATCACATCAACCAACGTCGTTGGCGTGGCATGGGTGGTGTCAAACGTCATGGGTTGTGTTCTTCACTTATGGTTCTTTGAGTGGAGGGTGAATAAAGACATGTTACGAATGTATTTTGATGTGCTGTTAAATTATACAGGGACAGTTTAAGTTTTTTTGCTTCTAATATATCTATGCGAAAATGCTCTCACGGTTGTTCAAAAGCGAAACATTTTTTTTCTTTCTAGATTCTGAGGATAGTTGATGGTTTCGTAATGTGATATCAATGATAACGTCCTGAAAAGGCGAACTTATATGAAAATAAATCAATTCTATAATATTTTAGTAGCATAAAATGAAAATTTTTAACTTAAAATATTTATTTATAAAAAATGACGGCTCCTACATGCAAAAATTTGGGGGCGAACCCGCTGGGAATCTAACCCAGTTCGCCTTAGTGGGATACGAATATTCTAACCACTAAACCACCGCGGCCCCCATTTTAAGCAGTAATCCAACGTATTAATTTTATTTAAGTATGAGATTTATACTAATATAGATATGCATTTTAAATTCGTACAATATTTCGTTTGTCGTGAAGGAAATAGGTTATTATGAATCTACATAACACGCAGTAGTAAAATTTGTTGTGCTGTTATTATTTTCTGTGAAGATGTTATTGTCATAAAACGTAAAACAGTTGCGGTTCGTGTATATGTAAAGGTAATGTAATGCGAGTTTTACAGCCCGCCATGCTTATTCATTTGTCATGCGAAACTAAGAACATTAAGATTTGTGATGCGTATCCAACATTCACGTAGTAGTGTTTCCAGTAATTTTCACCAAAACACGTAACGTAAACAAACGTATTTCCAAAATGACGTCGTGCAACGAAGGCATCAATCAGAATGGCAACTGTAAAAATGGCATTTCTCGGCGATTCTGAAATAAAGATTATGTAAATTTAGTACCTGATTTTGAACATGATTATCACAAGTGTACGTAGCGATTGTAAATAACGTGTGACTGAATTGTTATTTCCATTAACTAAAGCTGATAACAACGTGCATTACAAAATAAAAAAACTTAATATGCATGTCACTACTAACTAGCACTCCCACGCGGTTAGTACATTATTTATTACCTTCCCTCGTTTGGGGCTGTGCGGTCGGCCAAACCATTTTCAACTTTCACGCTATACGTGACCCAGCGCGATATTTTTCTAAAATAACGCAATAGCAAATTATATATATATAATCTGCGAGTGTGTTGTACTTTTTAGGTAAATAATTATGATCGTAAAACCTATTGAAACACCGATTTGGAACATTTATTCAAGAGAGGACAAACCTACAGTAAAATTCAATAAATACTGTATAACTATTCAAACGCCTACAGGTTCAACATCAAGCATGATTATTTATCTCAGTTTGCATGCTAAAGAGTTCAATGAATTTAACTGAATATATCAAGTTATCCATTTTTCTCCAAGGCCAATTTTTTTGCGAGTGAAAATGGCTAACTGGGGTGTTTTCGCGATAGTATTTAGGTGTGAACATCGAGGTACAGAATCTAAAAACTATTTAGCCAAGTTCAGCACAGTTTTAACTTCAGCATTACCGCATAAAATTATATGGTGGCCGCTAAAAGTCTCATAGAAACGCGTTATCGACTGGAAGATGTTACGTCAGTTCAGTGATTTGCGCCTAGAGGCTACAATGAGGCGTGATACGCATACCTGGGTCAGTCTTAACACACCCATGCTTCTAGGGCTCGGACGTGCAAAATACCTCCAAATAAGCGGCCACTTTAAGAGCGACCCAGACACGAGCATAAGATGTATCGTAACTTAAACGAGCAACAAGACAGTCAAGACACTGAACCCGCATACATTCTTTCCGTAAACAGTTCGCTTCTGCAAGCCTTTATAGTGGGCACTCTAACATTTTATGTTGTAATAATGAAGATAAGTATAAACTGTGTGTAAGTAATATTAACTCTCTGTGCTAAAACTTCAGTATAAATTGTTTGCGGTATGTTGAACACTTTGAAATAAACCTTTGAAAAATATCACTGTCCACTAAAGGCATATGCAGAATGTTCGCAAAAATCACCGACAAACTGCATTAAATAATTCCTTACGTGAATATAGACGAAAAGTAGGTATGCATACATGACATTTAGCCTAACTCACTTCCTATTATTGGAGGAAGTCGACCGTGGCATATGTCAAGGAATCAACACGATGTTCACCTGAAGTGATTAAGAAATACCTGAGAAAACTGAAAACAAATAGACGCACCGGTAGTCGAATTAGGGTTCACGCGAATGCTAGTCCTGTTACCTTTACGTAACCTCGCTCTGTAATTTCCGTACTTGTAGTAGATTGTGGAAGCACCCGTTTTACGTTTTTGTAATGTTTTCTCTGAAATAATAAACTTTAGAGAACAATGAGGAAACGTGACACTTGTTAACGCATGTGATACGTTTCACGAGTGCTGTTCTTAAGTAGACACTTCTCATAAAATAGTAAACAGTTTTTGAATAAATTTTCTTGATTTTCTCTACCTGTTTGCATTTTTAAGTAGGCGAGAACGTGGTTGCAAGATAATCTTTGTCCTTAGTATTAAAAATTCTCCTTTATTTTTTTGTTGAGTTTAGCTGCGGAGAGACGTTCTAGAGATAAAACGTAGGTTTGAAGCGACGTGATCATTAGAAGGGTTACGAGTTACGTGTCTGCTCCTGGAAACAAAATAAAATAATATATGTGTTGCTAATGTACGGACTCATTTGGTTAGAACTTTCAGTAGATAGATTGTTAGTTACAGTGCTTTAAGTCATCCGTTAACTCACTTGACAAGAAAAGTACTAGTATTTCATTACAAGAAAAACATATCGGTATATTTGACATCTCTCTCATAATCTTAAAATAACGAGTCAAATGTCCGCAAAGCGAAATAAACAATTTTATTAAATTACAACTGATAGAGAAAAATAAAAAACTTAGGTACTTCGTAGAGCTTTAACGAACTGAATGTACCGTCTAAGGTTAGTTAAGAAACGTTACTTATCCTCTAAAGGACACAAGTACCAGATAGGCTCTCAACAAACGTCATTTCACGATATGAGATGATCGATACGTTTTAAAATTACATAAACTGATGACCGAATTGGATGCTTAATGGTTCTTTGAGACTGACTAAACTTCATTCACAGATTTTGTATATCATGTTATGTATTTTTTGTCTGCCGCTTTGGATAAGGATTTTATCTACGCAATGTATGAAGGATTTGACACAATGAGGTGGAATTAATCAATCAATCCTTAGTCCTATGATTTGGACGTTAATTGTTAAGTTTCCGTTTGTGTGCACTGAAAAAAATCTAGTTAACTTCCTAAACTGGAATAAAAGTTTTTAACCTATACGTTGAATGGAAACAATAAAATATATCAGACTGCAAATATAGGAATGCTGAGCGTCGCTGCTAAACGAAGTTCGAAATTTTCTTACACATTTGAATCTTTTCTGAGCAAATGCGGGAGTGATATTATGGAAGTATGAGAAAGAAAATCTGTAGGCTGTTCGTGGTAAAGCGAGCACTTTTCAGGCCCTGCTTACTTTTTTCTATCAGCCATTTGTTAGCCTTCCACCACTTTTTAAATAAATATTTCCATGTAAGTAATAAACACAGTGTACATATTTCATTGGACTAGATAGTTAACGTCTGAAGTTACAATAAAATATATGTATTGACTATTATTCTAAATGAGAGGGCTTCAAAAAGTGTCCACTTTACAGTGATTAGCCTGTATCATTCGCGCTTTATCACTATTCTTATTCATCGGTTTGGTAATTTTGCGAATACTTTCTTACAGTGTAGTTATTGCTTAAGCAAACAGCGGAATGTCGGTAACTGAAGTATTTTCTAAATTAGGAGCTCATAGAGTCTCAGATAAGATGACAACGCTGGTAGATGTCTCAAGTCGTGAAGTTGAGTATACTGTGAAGTTACGTCAAAAAGTTATACGTTGTAGAGTTGTTCCCTACAAAATATTTTTATATAATGTGTGACCACTGCTGCAAATCTGACACTATTGTACTATGCATAGGTTGTTCATGGCTAATTGAGTTCTTTTGAAATCAAATTTTGAAACATGCCACCCCCTACCTGCATATTCTTTAACCAGATAACTGACTGACATGCGTCCAGCAAAGTTGGTAACGCAGGAGATAAAGTACACAGAAAAAAGTATATTGTTCTTGCAACAAAAAATTACTATCGAGGCATTTCTTTAATCGTTTATGTTGTAATAAAATTAATAATGTTGTGATAAAGTAAATAATATTAACCATTTACAAAATCTTGTATTACAATAAAGCAAATCTAATATTGAAGAGTTAATGTTAATAAAGCGTCTAAGTTATGTTGCCGCAATCAAAATTTGTATTACGATAAAAATAACTGGAAGAACAAAATATGTTGTGTTACTGCGAAATTAAAGAAAAGTCCAACAAAGACAAGTTTTCACTGACTTGGCGTTGTAAGATGGCGGATAGTTCTGAAGAGCGATAACCTGTAAAATAAAACCACTGTATTTATATTTTCATCCGTTCGGTGACCGTGTTCAAGATTATGGACACGTTGCACATCAATTATATTTAAGGCCAGCACTGTACACAGGAAGGCGTCAATGCCCTGTCTACCTTGTGGCTAATCTGATTTGTGAAATATTGTACAAGTCTTTGTCATGAATGTAAATGCCGATATCATCCGTCACGCAGCAATTTGTTGATTTGTTTCAAGACAAGAGCTAAACACATGTACAGCGCATACCCAGAAATTACGTGATCGCAACATGTGAAATAAGAAATTAATGTTTGACAGAACGGATTTAAGCATAGTATGATAACAAGATGCAGCTTGGACCAGCTCTCAAGCCTTGCAAAGCAGTTTACGTGTGCCAATTATGCATATATTTCTAGAACATAGTGTATTTAAACTAACGAAAGAGAACCGCAGTTTTTCGCTGTGTTCCACTGAATCTACACAATACGAATAAATCGCGTATGCTAAGTCAGAGAAGTTGGTAGGTAGGGCGCCAGGGTCAGTGGCGTGGGGAACGTCAAGCACTCAAGGCGAGGGTTCGATTCCCCTCCAAGCCATATTTTCTTTTTCGTTGGTAGTATTTCTTTTTGTGACAAAATAAGTGCAGTTAATTAATTTTACATATGAATGTTTTTTTTAAAGCAAAGCTTTCACAAGTAAATTTTTACACTAATGTAAACATCAATTCAACACAAAATTTGTTTGCCGCAACATAAACACCACCTAAATGTTGACAGAACAGTAAGGAGGTAATATTGTTACAAACGTATTTAATATTACACTCACATTAATATCTTAACGGTATATTATAGTAACAGTAACATACGTTGCTGAGGGTTCACAAATAACAAAAAATAACTGTTGTAGTAACATTAATTCTGTTGTCACAATATACTTTTTCCTGTGTAGTCTCATATCTTGACGTAGAATTTATAGATAGGTATACAATTGGGAGCAGTTAAATTATATATATATATATATATATATATATATATGCTATTTTTGATGCATATAAGTGTAAGAACTAACCATTTCTAAAATATTTACATTTCTAATAATTGCACAATTTTACTTGACCGACGCATGGATAAGGTGATCAAGTTAATTACAATGTTTTAATTTTATATCTCGGGGAGCAATACACAATGCGCATACAAGCAGATATTAAGCAGGTCTTTCAAATGTGCTGTGATAATCGTGAGCATCCTATATCAAGAGGTTTTATTATTATTCTAATAATTAATTTAACGTGCATATTGCAGCATTGTGCATTTTTCGGGTTATACTTAGCAATGACGGACTTGTATAAAATACTTGGTTTGAAAGGCATTTTTTAAAAATTAATCTATTATAAATGGTAAATGAAAACGATGATTACAGTCTTGTTTATATCTTAATTCGGAACAGCTTACTTGCCAAAAAATTTAAATATAGTAGTGGATACTTTATAAAATACTTTTTTTTCGGTATTTTAAGCTATATGGTATAACATTTGTATAAATTATTTTTTTACTTTTAATGAAGTTGTAATTTTTTAATATCAAAATATTTTATCAGAGGACGTATTGGATGTATCAGTGACATAGTACGCGTATTGAAATGCGGTAGGACAGAGTGTTCTGCTATTAGTGTATTATTTTTAAATGTTTCTAACAGGAAGACTTACGTTATTTTCCCAATTGGCAATGCTGTAGAATAGTAAAATTAATGTTTTTGTATTAAGTGTTCTTTGTATCTTTATCATACGCCACAACGATATCTGCATACTGAATATTTATGAAATGGCCGGTCAAAATCGGACCAATCGTCACGAAGTTGGCAAATCTGGTATGGTGGTGGTATTGGTATGCTTTGGTCTTTTTCTCGGTGGCTTTAAAATGTAAGTTGATTTATTTCTTAGATGGTGTTAGTATACGAACGTATTTGGGCAGAGGGAGAAATGAAAACATGAGACTTAATTTGGCGTGCACGGCCCACATATTCGACAGCGGAGGACACGCAGGCGGGCGTGAAGAGGAGGCGATGGCCGCGTGGCTTGCAGCGGGCAGCGTTCTGCCTCGTCAGCTCTCCCCAACACAGCAGCAACACAGCACTTAAGTTTCCCAGTGTGTGGCGGCCAGGTGGCGACACAACCTGCCGGTGTGAACGCACTTGCCCCGCGCAGATCACGCGCCCGAGAGCCAGCTATCACGTGCGACCCGTCAGCGTTTCCGCAGGCCACCACGCCGCTGCTCTGTGACTCACTTCCCATCAGTTGCCGCGATCCCTCCTGAGTCAGCGGCGCCGTGCTCCAGTGTCGCCTGTCACTTGTCGCGTCGCTCCGTGTCCTACCTCCTTCTCACACACTCTCCTCCACTCACCGGCTATCGATCATTCCACCCTCACTCTGCGAACAATTCGCATCCTCACATATCCATTGATGAAATAACGCCTCACTCGGCAGTATCCATGCGTTTCTGAATAATGCGGCAATGATTCGCCGCTGCCAATGCAGTCTGAAGTTGCGATGACACCACAACTCCCTATCCTGTACCGTAGGGAAACATTTTCGTTGTCTGAAGGTTCCCGGCCGGGAATATAACAATTAACCCACTCGCTAAGACGTCCTGACAATGTTGCCAGGTCATTTATTTGCCCAATTTCGCAAATTTTGGTTGTAAAAATTATAAATGAGATAAGGGAATATTTTTGTTTTAAATACTTGTATTATAAGTAGTTTTTAATGACATCTTACTCAAAATCTAAATGCTACACCTGAAACATTAAATCATTAAAAACATTATTTTCTGAGATAGAGCTTCAAACTTATGTATATAAAACATGGCTACTTGAAGACATTTTTAATAATCATCAAGTTTTACCTTGATGAAAATTAGGCAGATACAAAAGTTGTGCGATTCATGTGGCTTATCAAAAACACCAGGCATATGTCATGCCAAATCTTTTTTTTTTTTCATCGTGGAATACTCTGTATTAATTTCTCATGTTGCGCAGTTCACGTTCTGTAGTGCACATCAGAAAAACTTTGGTCCTCCAAATTTTTTAAATATTGGCCTACTGGTTTAATAAGAATCATTTATATTATGTTAAATAAAAAAATTGCAAATTGTAAAACACGCGTTACGGTAAATAGCACTGATAAAAATATTCTATAAAAACAGATAAGTTGAACAATACGTCACAGAGGCCGGCATCAATATAACACTTTAATCAATAAATTAGATTTGGCATTTAAATGGGACATTCCTGATATCAACTTAGGATATTTACATCAAAACACTGATTCTGATACGAGACCAATTTTCCATACAGTATGTGGCAAAACATTTTGTTTTCCATCCCTCTAATAAACCGTTACTTTGTTTACAGCAAGATAACACACACGGATTGATATGTAAACAATAACTGTTACAAAGTGAAGCTGGAATGAAAAAGTCAGCTTCCCTATTTTCCTCCCTTACCACAAGAAAGTGAGCCACAAACAAACCATTACGAAAAGTTACATGTTAGTTCCAGTTTTATTGCAACTGTTATCATTTATTTCGGGCTTTCTAATCTACTTTTTTTTATGGAGTACGCCTGCGGTATCTCATTCCGGAGTGGTTTAAGGAAAATTTCATGCTAGAAAACTCATTTCAGTCCTACTTCAACCTGGACAGACATGTTTTACTTTAAGCTGACTTCGTAGGGCGTATTTAAGTACAGTTATCACGTTCAAGAGAAATATTAAGCATATGTATTAACCTAAAACTGTGAAGATTAAGCACTATTATCTACCCAGAGATGATTTCAGTCGTTGGAGTGTTTTAAAATTTTTGCATTTCTAATAATATTAAGAACAGGTGGCGCGATCCCCTGTTTGCTTAACGGTTTAGACTCTTGCATCGGACTGCTGGGGTCCCGATTTTTACTCCAGAGCTTGGCGGGCGGGAAATTCTCGACAAAGATCTCGTGTGGAGATTTATATTGTTGTAGCGTGGAGGTTTTCTCGCGGTGCTCCCCCAGTAAACACACTTATTCCATTATAAATTTAATTTATAGCCACATATTCATAATAAGTAAACATCACAAATGGACATTGAAAATATAGAAATTTTCTTCTTATATATACATTTTTGCAATTTATACAAAACATCTGACTATGTATGTATAAGTTACAAGTAATATATGTGTAAATGTATGTTGTACACCAAACGATGTACATTTTATGTATAATATAGGTATGGAATGTAATTTCTAGCCAAGTTCACGCCACTTAGATGCACTACTGTGTTATTGTGTGAGAATTTTGATCATCATACAAACCTATCTGGTATGAACATAGTATGTTTAACTGATTTCGATACATTCATAAAGAATATGTACAATTTTCTCCTTCGTGTTCATTGGGTACGTTTCCTCTTCTGACTTTACCCGTCATGACTCCATCCTATCTCAGCCATTCTTCTGGCTGTCCGAACAACAGGCCAGCTGTCCCTACACAGTAGGGCAGATTACTCGCTCCAATTGGTGCTAGCGCTACATTACGTATGGTGGCCTACCTATAACGAGAGCACGAGAGAGGATTTTCAAGAAACGGGTGGGAAGTACGAGATACAAAAGAAGTTTTCTAGTTAGAGTGGGGCGGAAACTTACATATAAATATAGATAAGTTAATTTCACAAATTCTTCTGGTTGCATGCTAGACCTGAAGCACGTAAACATTAGTGTTCCTTTTATGATTGGATCACAGTGCTTTTAACACGCCCTAAACTCTTTATCCAGTGAAAAAAAATAACAGGACGCAATAATGTAACCTATCCCGTGCAACGAAGTTAAAAAAAAAAAATTCAAAAGCCCCGCATCAAGGCAACAGTCGATGAATAAGTCTACACAGTTGCCAAATTAATTCTGGAAATTTATGTGTGAAATACATAGGAAGCGATTACGTGATGATATCAGTCGTCAGAAAAAAATCGAAGTATCCAGTTGCAGAGGTAACATCGGTGACTTTGTTATGAGCACATCAAACTCTCGCTACGCCACTCTGGGCTCGATCCCTGAATATTTGCGTATGGGAGAGGAAACGGACGTGGCCGACGGCCCAGTGACGTAACTGGGTCCGTACCTAACGCTACTACAATGACCGGTAGTTTATTTCCTTCACAACTGTGTCCACCACTGGATAAAAATTACATGTCATGATTTCGAGGATAACGGAAGCTACAGCTCCCATTTTCCATAGCACTGTTGCTAACATTTTGGTGACTGATACTGTGCTCAGAATTTTGCCGTTGTGCCGAGTATTCGTGCTCGGTCTCTTAGCTATAGTCACAGCTGGTTCCGCACTAAAACTAGCATGTTTTCGACGTTAGCGATAGCTACGAAGAAATGAATGGTATTAGACTCGGATATCAGTTCGACTTTCTCCATTGCCGAGGTGACAAAAGAAACAAAGCATGCCATAATAAAAATTCACTTTGACGGACACACGCTGATATGTTCCTACTAATGTTGGCAGCGATCTAGGACTAGTTCCGTGAGATAACGTCTTAAAAACGTGACGTTAACATTAGTGAACGCTGAACATGCTTATCTTAGTTTCCGTTTTCTATCCTTATCAGTAACTTAAGAACGTTCCTCGATAATTTCGTAGTTACATTTCATCGATGTATGTATAGCGTTTGGTTCCACGACAAAGTTAATTTTATGTACATCGGAAAGATACACAATTTTTTAATTACATTCTGCTTGCTGTTCTTGAAAAATAGTGGAACATTTTACTAAGATATTTTTCTTTGGCGTATTCGTTTTTAAATACTGCTAGACGCACTGACTGGCGAATTTTTTACGACCGTGCCGTCGTGCACGCAAAACTACTGGCATGCCTGACACGAGTTCTTTGGATGTCGAAAAGCAACGCTGATTACTTTCAACTTTTCTGAACCCCTGCTAAAGTTCTACATCCTAGCTACTTAGTCGGTATCCATGAATTTATACTACCGCAATATAGTCCAAGCATTAGGTAGTTTTATTAGGAAAGTTTTGCGGAAGTTTTGATATTTGGCATTCTTATAGATTTTAAGGTGATTTTTCCGACTTTTCACTTTGCCACCTTGTATCTTTTTTCCGCTGATGCCGCCACAATAAAGTCCCGTAAAAAGATTTTTTTTTGAAAATATCTTATTTTTAAATAGTTTTGCGGAAATGAAAAATTTTGCAATTAAGTATTTTATATACTTTTATTAACATAGCCGTTCCCGTGTACGAGAGACAGAAAGTTTACACCATGGATAAATCTGACATGCTGGACAAAGGGATTTCCAGTAAAGTTTGAAAAAAAGTTTTTATAATTGGCAATCTTATAGAATTTGAGATGCTCTTTCCGAATTTTCTCTTTGCCGGTGCTCCCATATTGGGAAACGTGTGTTTGACATATTGTGCTTGTTAGTGTATGAACAGTTAAGGAATGTATACTCAGGAAAGGTATTCTTATATAACGTTTGTGACGAAGTCGAAACTATCTACATTGTCGCTTTCGTCACTTTCGAACAGCATGTCGAGATGAGATGCTCACGGATTAATCCTAAACCTTCTTCCGTAATGTGCAAATTTCAATCGATGTCAAGCAAGATGCTTCACCCCTATCCGGCATTAAAAATCATTACAGAAAACGAGAAAAATGCAAATGATATATTTTTTAAGGTGGAGGGGTAAAGTTCTGAAGGAACTGTACACATATCTGTTTTCATATCTTTATTTAGTGTGATCAATTTTACGCTAACGTTTTCCAAGCTTCTAAAATTATATATGTCTTATAGAATAGACTTATATAAAATTACGTATATGCTAAAATTAAAGAAAAAAAGAATTCTATTTCACACTGAGATAATGGTTTATTCTAACCAACAAAATATTTGTCCATACAGGGCCAAAAATATATTTAATTGCCCCAACTAAATGTTTTGTTGAGTAAATAAAATAATAAAAGTAACAAAATTGGTTTTGTTAATCTAACCAAATACACGCTTGAGAAAACAAAACCTCTGTTGGCCAAAAAAAAAAATTAGACTGTCAACAANTATATATATATATATATATATATATATATATATATATATATATGTTTGGCCACTCATTTGATTGCCTTCGTTCGAGTTTGTAATTTTGTGACTGTTAGGATAGTAACAGTGTTTGTTAGTGCATGTATTGATGCCTAACAAACAAGTTCAACAGTAAATTAAAAAGTAAATATGTAAAACTTGAGATATTTATATTTGCACAGGTTGTCCAATATCGTAAATGTATTTATTTAAAAACATTTATTTTTCAAGAGCAGTCACTTTAGCTGAGGTTGCTATGGCGTAGCACTCGGGCGGAATGACCAACGTTTGAATCACGGTTTGGCTTCGTGGTTTTTTATATTAACGGAAGCTCTTTAAAGTACGTAGAGCCAAACAGAACTTTAGTTGCGCTAACCAAATCAATGCCTGTGGCAACCAAATCAAAACAACAAAACAAATTGCGTTTCAATAACAAAATATTTCAATTAATCTGGTTGCGTCAAACAAAATTTTTTTGATTCAACAAAACCTTTCTCTCAGTGAAGTACAATTTTCCGGTTTTTTTGTAAATTTAGTATTAGGTTAAACGAAATTGCGCTTATAAAATATGACTAAAAGTGGTTTGAAGCAGTGCTCAAAGTGTATTGCCCCAAACACCGTATATTTCACAATTAGACTTTATCACATTTATACAGATACACAACTTTTAAAACAACTTCTCGAATACCAATTTGTATAATACATTCATGTGACCAGCTACCGACTTCACTTTGGGAATTCCAGTCTCTCCATATTTTGTTTTCTTTTACAAAAAACGATGCCTATAGAACAAATTTATGGGTGTTTATATTTTGCAGGGCGTTGACGTGAACGAAGGAAATGTGACACTTATCAAAAACTTAATCAGATTAGGCTTGATGTATTTGCTTGTAACATTTCGAGCTGCACTGCAAAAACAATTCAAATATAGGCCTACTGTTAAATGTTACAAATCAAATTAAAAGTAATAACTTTTACCACGAAAACTTAAAAAGTCATATTGCACTGAAGATGATTTTTTTTGGAAATACTTACAGGAGAAATGATAATTCTTGCAAGTTTACGCATTTGCGAAAATATTAAAACTAGATTTATATTTTATTTTACTATTATAGTGTATCATTCACCTAATATGTTTAACATATCAAAAATAAATTTCATTCCATCAAATAACGTGTGTGACAGAAGTTATGTACTCTTAGATTATTATTGCATTGGTTTCAATTTATGATATTTTAGTCCATTGGTTGTTGCAGATTTTCATTTGTTCACCAAAAAAAAGTCAAAATATGTTTTTGTCAGATGATTATTGAATAAATTATATGAACCGTAAAACACCTTTCAAAAGGAAAATATAAACTATGAGAACAAGTTACCACTATTTTTTGTGGTAAGAGAGTTTATTCTATTTGCGAGATTCTTTAATTGTTTTTTACACATCCGATGAAAATATCATATTCCGCCTTCGTCTGTGTGTTTTATGTCATATTCTGTGTTTTCTACGTCATAATAAAAAGCTGTGCTTTGGAAATGACGTGTGACCATAATAGTAGTTAATTTAATTACTATCACGCGAAGTTTTTCTGACGAATCTTTGTTGTTGGCTCCTTTTTCCATAATAAGATACTAAGACGCATTTTTTTGGGAAGAGGACATACGATCTCACACATATATATGCACAAAAATGCATCGATACTAGGACGCGGCTAGTTTAAAATCACTTCTTCGCATCCTGAGAAACACGCAACATATGCTACTCAGATAGCTGGTTGCTATAAAAAAACATTTAAAACAAGTTATTTTAGTTTGATGTTGATTTTCTGACAACGATGATTGCCCACTTAAGATGATAAAAGGCTTCACTGAAATACATATTAAAAAATTTATTAATTAAGTGTTAGATCAATTAGTACAATTTTCCTTGAAAACTCGTTGTGAAACTCATGTTTTAAATATGGAGTAAAAGTTAAAAATACATTAAATTTCCATTTCTCGTGAAATGATCTTACAAGGCTGGTTCACTGGTTCACGTCTGGCATGGATTTGTAAACAAATCTAATAAATGAAACATTTTGTTCATGTTATCACAATGTTTTTAGACATCAATACAAATTATATATATAATTTTGACGTGACAACGTCTTATAATTTGATAGAGCCGGCTGCACGCACGAAAAAACATGACTCATGCGGCGTTACCTCGCTCTGAGGCGTTCCATGTAAGGCTTGAAGTGCAAGCGAGAGCGCGGAACGAGCGAAAAAACATTCATCAAATTCATGAAAGACATGTTTAATGCCGATTGTGCATCAGACGTTAATAACTCAACAACACTAGGAGGCACCACCATCGATTTGACTTTTTCAAGACACATTAAACTCGAAACACTCCCTTTCATTTCCTACTTTTCCTATCATCGTCCTATTCTCAACAGAATAACACAGATTGTAAGAAATTAAATATTACACATGTTTAAAAGTTGTAAAACAATTGCTCAACGCACATTTATACTTGTAAAAACTATTAAATTGTAAAAAAAAAATTGACATAATTGTATTTATGCGTACAAATAAATCTCACTTGATCAATTTCATTGTGATTTCCAATTACCTCCTTCTCTATATACATACAAATCTATTAAACAAATGAAATTAAAATTTTCTTTTGAAAAATGCTACCATTCCATCAGTATTTTCTTAAGACGTTGTCACGTTCAACTATCGTCAGTAAACCGACTTTACAGACAACCAATTTTTTTTTTTTAAGAATAAACCTTCTTATGTTTTACTTTAGTTAAATCTGATTTAAACTCATTTTCTATAAAAAATAATAATTGGAATTTATGGCAAACACATATTCGTATATATGAAATAACATTTAAACAATAAACACATGGCCATTGTTAAACACTAATTAAGAGTATAGATTATACATTATAAAATATTTCCTGAGACGAATACATATAAGAAAGAAAAATTTCATCGGTAAACCAAACACTTTGACTTAAATGCAAAATAGCGTAATGATTTTCTCTCCGCGTCTGGGCTGAGTTATTGTAACTGTTGCAAGTCGTCTTTTGTAGTTGAATCTGCAATTATCTGAATGGCTGAGTATGGCTCGGAGGAGCAGGTCTTTCGTTTGATTAGCTACTGCATGCTGTGAACAGTTCCCTATCGTGTGGTATACCGGCTGGCGAGTGACTTTCCACGCGTCAATTGGCGAACGGCTTTCCGACATATTGCAGCCCAGTGACGCCATTTAGCTGGCGTGTGCTGCTGAGATTCGTGGTATAAGCGCTGTTTCACCTCTGGATTTTGAAGCACCCTGTGGTAAGGTGATATGTGTGGAATTTCTAAGCAGGAGGGAGTCTGTAAACAGATCTGATGGCAGCCGGTCGAACAGTTCCCTAATTTATATTTTACGCCCATTGTCCATTCACGGTTAGTGCCAACTTTTCTGAAACCCTGCTTAAGTTCTACTTCCAGTATATTCCCCCATATCATGAAAAGAAAAGATTAACTGAGTCTAGAAAATTACACCAAAGGGACCACGCACCGAATTCGTGCGCACTCAGTGTACAATATTTTGCTTAAGAACTATTTATTACTAGGCAGTGCCAACACGCGTATCTTACCTCTGTTTTGATAATAGTAATTATATGCGAAATATTATCATTTATAGGTGAAATATAAGTTACACCTCAATTTAACCAAAAATACTATAAATTGATGTCAACAGAAGTATAAAACGCTTGTGACCCAATATATATTGACGAAACAACCAAGCAAATCGTACATGGGGTGATATTTTAAAGGTTTATTTAAACAGCGTGAAGAAACCGCGAATAGATATGGGGTTTTTTTTTGTGATACCTTCTAAAAAGGAGGACGAACGGAGCTGTTACATAGTGAAGTTGGTGCACGCAGTAAGTACTTGAGTACACCAAGTTTCATTATTTGGTTTAATGACACCAGAGGCATGGCATATAAAAGCAGCTTTAAAAATAACATGCAGATTTTTTACTTTGCAAGTGGCTTCTATTACTGTTTTCAAGAAAAATGCGGTGGAAATTCGTTATGACATTGCTCGCATATGACATTTAAGTATAAATTTCAGGTGACAAAATAATTCAAAAGAACACGCTTAAGAGTGTAGATATATAACCCAATAAGAACTACTAGTATGCCAAGCTGGGCACAAACAAGTTTAGCTTTAACATTGTTGTAATATGTAACATAGTGTAAGGAGGCAGCCATTTTGAAAGGTGTAACTTGTCAAATTTATAATTAAATAATTCATGCTCTTGTAACAGTACGGTTCTATTGTTATTTTTAATTTCTTTAAATTTATTTTAGTATTTCCTGGAATATGATGTTAACAAATAGATTTTTCGAGTTGGCGCTATCTTAATCAAGACGTTACTTATATAATTGACTAGCCTAATTCCCTCTACGTATGTGCGCTGGTAATTTTAACGAGGTGTTCAAAGACTTGGAAAAAAGGAACATGTTAAAAAGTGTTTTAGCAGAAGGAATTCTTAATTTTTTTAAATAGCAATCCGTCGAAAGGTTCCTAGGAAATAATGACACCAACGAATAAAATATTTTGTTGTGATTATCTTCCAAAATGGCGGATGGCTGAAGTATTTAGGCTTTATAGTGAATTTTGTGCTCACAGTCGGCACTTCGGCACACAAAATTTGATTTACGGAAGTTAAATGACAGAAGTGATACTGAGCATTGCACAACAAGAATAAAATCGTAGGTTTGAAAATAAAGACCAATTTATAAAAAAAAAATGCCAAATTTCCTTTTATAGTTCTGCTTGTATGTTTGTTTGGTGGAAATTGGTTGCAAAGTTATTGAGATATGATGTTTAATATCAGCTGACCTCTTTCAACATGACTAACAAACTTTCCTCTATTTGGCACACTCGAAAATGAAAGCCAGCATGTCAAGTTGAATTCAATCGACTTGTTTGTTCCGTAGATACCATATGCAACACAATTTGTAACGCGGCGGTATTCATTTAAAAAATAATAAATTTACCGCCATTAAAATTACTTAATACATGATGGTTTTAATTTTATTTTTGGTATATTATTTAAAGCTTGATTTTTCAGTTAGCATTCTCCTACACACTGGTGGGCAAAACCTATGAATAATGATTTTGATGGTCACAATAGTACTACCAGCATACAAAGATTGGTTGAAATACGTCGAATAGCTCGGTAGACATGACATAATAAAGTAAAACGTTTATGTGGCCACCATTTTGAAAATATATGCATGATATAATAAAATATGTGGCCTACATACGTTTAGAGTAGCCTACCACATTGTTTATTATTCGTAAACCAAATAAGGCGACAAAAGATTCAAAAGGTTGAAAAATTGAAGAGGACACAAATAGATGAAAAAATAATATAAGCTTATGTTTTCTTCAGCACGTAGGGTAAAATGGCATAAGGAATCGAGTGATTAATTCTGATAACCGATTTAGAGTGCAGTGATCATATTCTTAGCATGATCGCAGACATCACATGTGATTTTTATGAATGATTACATATGCTCATAGTGTTGGTCAGAAAATCTGGCTATGATCAGAAAGGCGAGATTAGGGGAGATCAGGTTAATGCCGACATCTAAATTCATGATTTTAAGGTTTTGAAATTATAAGCAAGAACCATGTCCTTAAATACATCACTTCCATCTTAAAGAGTGATTTTACAATCACGTAGCTCATAGGCAAAATTTGTATGCAGGATAGTTGTGTAGGAACAATTTTTGCAAGGGAAAGGAATAAACCCTGAAAGCAAACGTGTCACTGCAATAAACTTTTAAAACGTTTTCCATATATGTGTATAATCTTTTTTTAAAATAAAAAATACGAGTTTATATTCTTTTTGTATGCACGGTTCCGATTAATTCATTGTATTTTATCTATTTTTCAGAAATGGTATTAAAGCACAGAGAAAACAAAGTACAATTACTGAGTCCATTATATTGGTATACTTAAGTATATTTTATTTAAATGCATTACTGAACAGAAGTTGTGCACTTCCCTAAGATAGAATTACATTTTATAAATTAGTTTTGTAACGTTACAGCCAATATTTCAAAAAAAAAAAAAAGCTATGTGAGTTAATTAACTTCTTCAACAAGAAATATGTTTTATTTTCGACTCAATGTTAACAGTTAATCAAGTATTACATAACTATTGCTTAGTAAAATTTAAGGGGAATTACTTTAAGTTGCAATAATATTACTCTTTGCCTTCTGTAAATACATCCTATTCTTGTGATCTTGTTGGCAGGTGGGAATAACGTTTTAGATTTCCTTATAGTAGTGTACTCCTAATACACTGCGCTGTCTCGTGATGTTCGCCTCATCCCGAATGCGTATCTTCCAACATGTTCGGTAATGAAGTAAAAGTAGAAATATAAACTTAACTTGGCGCTATTAAAAAAAATTATACGAACATTACAGTTAACAAGGAGCTCCATTAGAAGTATAATTTGGAGTTCCAAGGGGGTCGTCGTAATTGCAATGGGGGTCGTCGTAATTACAATGGGGGTCGTTACAGCCCCAGTAAAGGTCCGCATCTCTACGACCTCCACCTCTTCTACGACCACGGCTCTATCTTAGCGCCGTCACATTGTTCCCAGAGAAGGCCCGGCCCGCAAGTAGTTCGGATGCCCGCGTCTCGTCAGCCACCAGCTGCGCTTGGCGCAACCGCTTGTCGCAAGATTCTGAATTGGGAATGTTTAATAGCGTCTGGACCTTGCCGTAATTTGTAAATTGAGAGTCCGAGATATTCTCCCCCTAAAAAAGTACACATTTTATGGTTAAAAATTTTACTTTTAAATTTTTTGTTGTAGTTATACCTATGTTTGTAAGTATGAAATGACATATGTGTTGTCTGGTTACTTGCACAATACTATTTCAAAGCATTGTGCCAACATTACGATATCTGGAAAACAATACACTCATCACAGACAACAGATAAACTACAAAGAAGCCGCCAAACGTCTGTCTTGCAATGAAACGCCACTGTCACGCAGTAGGAGAAGAAATGGCACGGGTAATCCTGTGTGGTGTTGACGTACCCATTCACTTCGCTGTACGAAACTCAGGGAAAGGCCCTTGCTTCTGACTAGCTACCGGATGCTGCGAAAGGGTCCCTATTGGCTGAGCTGCCGAGTGGGTTCCCGAGCGCTGGTTGGCGAAGGCCAGTGACACCACTTCCTTTCAGGATGTGAATTTTAACACGCTGTATTTTTTTTGTGTAACCATCTCATCTAGCTGCAAGCCCTTATCGACCGCGCATTCTTCAATCCACCGACTAGCTGTGAGCATCGGATTTTACGACGTGCAAATCCCGATTTCACATATAACCAAGATGTAGTTTCGTGAAATTCATCTTTTTTCTCATCATGTAGTTTAGAAGTGTTACAACGTAGTTAAGTGCTGGTAGGCTACGCTAGTGTACTTTTCGACCTCCATTATGGGTAAGTGTTGTTGTACTGTTTTCCTGGCCCAGCTTCGCGGTAACGGTGATTTTTCCATTAATCCGTGCCCGACCTTTATGGAGGTCACTGTTCCGCAGTTAAGCATTTTCGTAGTTTCGCAGCATCACCGATAACAGTTTGGCAGTCCCATTTCGCGGTACCACTGTTATCTGAGTACCAGTCCGTACCGACCTGTAGTATGGGGAAGACTACAGCTTCGCATTCTAACCTGGTAACTGTGACGGAGTACTTGTGACTCCCGTCAAGTTCATCGAAGAACGGTCGTGGCGTTTCTGCTTTATCCTCTCCGCTGGCCATCTCTAATTCATTAAAATTGATTGAAGCCACAGTCTGTGAACTTCCCTCGTTTTGAATATAAAACAGTTTGTGAAATTTCAAGTATGCAAAAAATAACCATCAACGAAAAAATTCGTTCATCATATACCTGGCTTACTTAATGTCTTATTTTCGCTAAAGGATTAATGTTTTGTAATTAATTTAAATACCCATATAAATCTTATTTCTAAGGGGGCGCCCTTTTTTTTTTCTGCTATTGTACAAGTTTTCATCGTGTCATTCATATTCACCCTCACTCTTATGCCAGCAAAAGTTATAATAACAAAAGTTATAATGTTTACCTTTTTTATTTATAATATATCAAGTCATCTTCGTACTACTCGTGGAATTATTTACTTAACCCCCCTCCCTCCTTCCGGGATCAATATAAACATTACTCTCATGCTTTAATTATTCCTTAATAACTATTGATTGGCCTTTTGTATACAGAACGCATATGTTTTGAATACTTTATTTTCTTTTCGTTAGCAGTATGGTAGCAGACTTACCTCCAATGCAAGGCTTTGAGAGTATTATTTGTGAGTAGTATGATTGAAAAATTATCTGCGCCTCTCATTTACGACTGGTTAATGCTCATGTCACACAGCATGCAGCACGTTTATTCACACCCGATACAAGCACGCAGTGCACCTAAATATCGTACGATTTCAACACTTCAGGTCTAAAATAAATGTGTGAACGGTTTCTAAGAGAGTCTGCAGTATAGCTAAGGATCTCCGAACTTTTCCTGTCTATAACGATAAGTTAGAAAACTAACGGCATTGTTATCTGTGTGGTCGTACTCTAGCCACGGCGTTTAACTCCCACTCGGGTGGTCAAGTAATCGCTTGGTTGGCTGAATGGAGTGGGAGTAAATCTCTTGCGGGTAAGTACATCGCCGATTATGAAAAAAAATAATAATATGGTCAGCAAAGTTTTTCTTCCGTATGCTGTTATAATATATTTAGCATCGATTCAAATATCATAAAAAAGCGCTTTCCTGTTTTGTTTTAGATTTTGCTTTATACGAGAGTACAGGAAAGGCCGTTTTGAGAAATGGCGGGAAGAAGAGATTAATGCGTTTCTGAAGTTGTTTCTCTGTGTTGCAGCTCCCTCCGGCAGCCGGGCAGCAGAGCAAACACGCGACTGCAGACCCGCGCTCGAACAAAAAGGCAGTTGATAAATGAGGTTTGTGGGAGGCACGGAGCAAGCACACTCTGGCGCCCGTAGTGGAACCACGTGCGAGAGCGAACACGCCGATTTAAAGCAGCTTGTACACGACGCAAGCAAGATACATGCAAAACCCGCTCAACATGGCATTGTCATGCGGGATATCATGCGATAATATCTCGTGCAAGGCAGATCTTGTACGAAAGCAGGAGACAGAACATTACATATTTTCAGGAAACTTTTGCACTGAACGAGNAGCAGCTTGTACACGACGCAAGCAAGATACATGCAAAACCCGCTCAACATGGCATTGTCATGCGGGATATCATGCGAGAATATCTCGTGCAAGGCAGATCTTGTACGAAAGCAGGAGACAGAACATTACATATTTTCAGGAAACTTTTGCACTGATTCTGTTAGTCGTTTTCTGCTAGCATTGTGGCCACAATATACTTTTCTGCTCTTTTGTGCTTTGCCATAAGTAAAATCAGTAATGCTGTTGACCCTGTCACTTTATTCATGCGTCTATCAAATGAAAATGTGAAATTATTAGGAACGAAAAGGTTGTACCAATTTTCTGACATCTCTGGGCGTGGCCAGGTTCTTAGAGCAATGGATGTTTTAATTAAATAAAAGAGCTAATAATTATTTTTTTATTTTTTTGTAAATAACATAAATTAATACTCAAAACTTAATAATAATAATGGCTGGCTGTCATTCGCCTAACGGAAAATAACACAATAAAATCGCCAAGATATAGTTCTATAATGCCGTATATGAACACGTATTGGTTTACTCTTAAAGTTACATATTCGATATTTGACAAATTCAGTATTTACGATCAAGACTGTAACCTACGAGTGTAGCGCCACTGTGGATGGGAGCGTTCGAGGTGCTCCAGAAAAATCCCGGACAGGAAAGACTGGTGATATCTGGACCGAAACAAGGTGGGACTGAATACAGATGTATGCAATTATAAGCAATTAATTTTTAAAGGATTATTTAAAAGTTTTTATTTAACAGTTAACAGTCTAAAGATAGGGATTCGTTCGTTGTTTACTTGGAGGTCTATTATTGACTCAGAGTATGTCAGAGCGTATACAGAATTAGTATAAAAGAATACCCCAACTTTGAAGGTCTATAATATCAAAACCAAACAACCTACAACTTTGATTGACCAATCAAATGAACTATGGAACCAATGCAGTTTGTTTACCATTCATTCATAAATGTTCAATGTGACCACCACGTGCAGCCCGAACGACATCTACGTGATAATCAAACTCGTTCCACACTCTTGTCAGCATGTCCGGTGTTACGGGTTGTCTGGCGTCCGGTAATTATAGTTTTGAGGTCTTCAATGTTAGGCAGTAAAAGTGGACGAAANAAAGAATACCCTAACTTTGAAGGTCTATAATATCAAAACCAAACAACCTACAACTTTGATTGACCAATCAAATGAACTATGGAACCATTGAAGTTTGTTTATCATTCATTCATAAATGTTCAATGTGACCACCACGTGCAGCCCGAACGACATCTACCCAATAATCAAACTCGTTCCACACTCTTGTCAGCATGTCCGGTGTTACGGGTTGTCTGGCGTCCGGTAATTATAGTTTTGAGGTCTTCAATGTTAGCCAGTAAAAGTGGACGAACCACTTGATCCTTTATGTACTCCCATAGAGAAAAATTGCAAGGGGTAAGATCCGTGATTCTTGGGGGTCAGTGATGNGTTGCCATTTCAAAAACTCATACAAGGTTAATGAATGAAAATGGTTTCCATGCTTCAATTTGGTAAAACGGCAGAGGGCAATATATTCATATATAAAGTATTTACTTTAAAATATTAATGCTTCACTCACTGATGTCATATAAAATTGAATTATACAAAAAAATTAAATATCGTGGCAGTACCTTTGATGTGGGCATATACATTCCCTGATTGGCCACGAGAGGATCTGGAACGAGCCTTGTGTTTGTTGGCTACTGTCTGATGTTAAAAATTCTCTATTGGCTGGGCTGCCAGCTGGTAAGCCGAACGACGTTTCGCTTTGTTGCTGGTCAGTGACGCCATTTTGATGACATGTGTGGTTGTAGTTCGAGGTAGAACGCCGTGAGTGAGTGAGTGAAGAGTTTTGGGTGGCTCTTAACAGCAAGGTTTTGAGAGCCGATGAGGGTGATTGAGTTGAGAATGGAGAAGCGCTCGAATGAAAAAAGGGGGGGGGGTGGAGATCCCCGAGAAGACCCGCCGACTAACAGCATCGTCCGGGACGATTCCTACATGTGGAGGTCCGGTAGTGGCCCGGTTGGGGATTGAACTCGGTTCGCCTTGGTGGGAGGCGAGCAGGCAAACAGCTCAGCCATCGCGTGCCCCGCGAAGTAGACAGGCCTGTTTTACTTCTATATTAGTATGCATTTTGTAGTGTTAATTATTCAGGTTGAGAGTTTAGGCCTACCTATCGCAATTATTAAATTATAGATAGTCAAGTTTCTTTATTATTAAAGNGAGTTTAGGCCTACCTATCGCAATTATTAAATTATAGATAGTCAAGTTTCTTTATTATTAAAGGTAATATCGTTTCGCGTTATAAAATGGCACCAAACTAGGCTCCGTAATTCTCTACAGGCTCTAGCAAAGGTCACGTGTTCACTGACTGCCGCCACGATCAGAACTCAGTTTTCTATTGCACCCGGCCACACGGAATGAAGCCACCAGATTGCTGCAAGTTTGTTATTGGTTGTGAGTTTGCACGGCGTGTTGGCTGAGCAGAAGTCCAATGATACGCACAAATGTTTTGGAAGCTATGTAGCCCCAAAAAATTCTCGCCATTTTCCAGGGTGTGTATCTGTTATATAGAGCGAGGTAGAATTCACATTCGGGAGGACCTAGGTTCAAATCCCTGTCCAACCATCCTAAATTACGATTTTTTCTGTGGTTTCCCAAAATCATCCAGGCTAATGCTTGGATGGTTAATTGATACAGGTCATAGCCGCCGATTCATCCTATGCTCCCGCTTCTCAGGGCAACTTGCTCCGTCTCTAACAACCTCACTGCTGACCAACCTACCTACATGTAGAATAGTTTGGCTGGTTCTGGCACGTGAGGTCGAGGGGAGGAGTGTGGAGACAATCAGCCAGGTTTTTATGTTCTGTCATTCCGATAAGGCGATGGCAACGTTTGATGGCGTAACCTTGTTCTTAAATCTGGATGACCTTGAAAATGAAAACATGTAAAAATATTCATTAAAAAAATAATATTAAATTTTTTTTTTTTAATTTAATAAATTTAAAATGCGATATTAAAACAGGTTTTAATAAATGTCAAAAATTCGAGAAATTTAAAAAATTTTTATAAAAATGCAAAAAGTTTTTTAAATCATATAATTCTATAAGTATAAAACATTATTTAAGAAAGAAATTTTACAAATGTGTAAGAAAATTTTGGAAAAAATTTATTATTTTTCAGACGTACATGTAAGAAGTCAATGGTTTGATTCTTTTAAAGATGCCGTAGCACACTCTCCAGACACAGTGACCAGCATACATCTGACTCATACCACTAAATTTAATTGGTTAATTAATTGCTCTTTCAAATTGCTCGCTAAAACTGAACTCTCCCACACCATTTACTAACTATAGTCCGAACCTCTCCAACATTTTATTGACACTATATCACACCCGACTCCCTCCCCCAATCCGCACCTCCTCACTTACTCGTACCGCCGTTTGCCCCTCCCCTGCTGGCCATTACAATCATCCACCCTCTTCTTCACAACTAGTCAACCGCACTCCACCCCTTCACTGACTTGCAATAGCTCGATTCCCCACTACCACCCATTGTTTTGTCATTTTCTCACTACATTGCACTGATAACTCATGTTTCTAGCACCGACCAACAGAGCGTACTCATGTCGCCCATTGCTAAAACTGCGAACTATGCATCTTAATATTTTTTATCTTTTCTTTCATTAGAACTTATTAAGTATTTAATTTTTTTTATATTTGCCATTTTTCTTTATTGCAGCATTTTTATTAAATACTTTTATTTTTTAGAAATGGTTCTGAATTTGACAGAGTACAAACAAGAAATGAAATTCAACTTTATTAATTTTATATATTATATTCAGTAAAGTTCATTATCTACATCAATATAAAAACACACATACGCGAATAAAAAATTATTTTTACACTAGGTACATACTTTTTTTGTGTATTGCGATGCACTGCCGGGTTTGGGAAATCGGCGTTCAGCTTAGGAGATCGGAGCTGTTCATGTTCTGTCATTCTGGTCCCCCAACTCTATTTTTCCCTAAAAAGTTCCCTTTTTCCCTACCAAATTCCCGTTTTTCCCTCAAAAAAGCACCGATCTCCCCAGCTGCAAAAAAACCGAAAGGCAATTTTAGATCCATCGAACAGATTTGGGAGGATCGTTGTTGAGGGCGGACGTATTGGTTTTATAGGCATAAGGTATGCCAAATCGATACAAGGGGTCCAGGGTCCGGAGTCACACCTAACTATCAGCCCTTTTGGTTCTGTCAGCCATCTTGTTCGCCATATTGTATCCAGCTGGCCTTGACATTTGACTTTAACCCCAGTGACATTTGACCTTGAAACCAAACATTCGTCAAAAATGCCAAAATGTTTCTAATGATTTATAAAAAATCAATCAAAAAAATTATAGAAATCATTTTTAAAAACTTATATTTCCCGAGGTCCCCCACAGCACCATGTCCAGCAGATGACCAACCCCTCCAATAAATCATATTGTATTAACATTCCCCTTCCCAAGCCACTCACCTTTGGTCATTCGGAAGAATACACTCCACCCACCATATTGGTTTCTTCGTTTATCATTTGTTTACATCTTAAACACCTAGGTGGCACTGATGACTCCGACAAACATGTCAAATCTGGATGACCTTCACTTTGGCCTCACATCTGTGACCTTGACCTCGTGTCCATAACCTTAGATAGCCTTGCACTAATAAATTCTAAACAATTTTATAGAATCCAAAAATTTCGAAATGGATATGTAAAAAATAAAAAGTACTTCCTTTTTTTTTATTAATATTTCTATCAATCTCGCAATTTTTCAATCAATCAGCACCGCAATCAGCACCACAATCCACACAACAATCCTCACCAATTTACACACCAATACACGCCAATCCACACCAATACCCACACCAATCCACACACCAATCCACACACCAATCCACACACCAATACACACCAATACACACCAATCCACACCAATACCCACACCAATCCACACACCAATCCACACACCAATCCACAGACCAATCCACACATCCAGTCCACACCAATCACCACCAATCCTTCGCAATCCACTCCACAATCGCTCTACAGCCTCCATATGCTCCACAATATGCTCTAAAATCCGCTCCACAGTCGCTCCACATGCTCCACAATCTGATCCAACATCCGCTTCACATGCTCCAAAATCTGCTCAACAATCCCAGCCTTTGGATCAATCCAAAACCTTGGATCAATCCCAATCCTTGGATCAATCCCAATCTTTTGATTAATCCCAATCCTTTGATAAATCCAAATCCTTCGATCAATTCTTCTGTTTGTTCCCCACCCATTTGTATAAAATTACATTTGTTTGCCAACTATCGTCAAATTTGTAAATGTCGACAGAATAATTGTTTTGTATGCGGTCAACTATCCTCGTATTTTTATACTAAAGTTTTGTTATCATTATATATGCAGATATTTCGGTTAATAGTCGAGTGCTCATAGAATCACTTTACAGTTGTAAGGGATAGAAAGATACGATACACAAATATAAAGAAAAAACAATTATTCTATAAATAATAATTATTATTTTGTAAATACAATTTCAGAACACAGCAGTTCATTACATAATGCGAAATATCTCCGTTCCTTCAGTTTACTAATTATTGAAGATATCTCAACAATGCGCGAGAAATACTCACGTTTTTGAATGTCAATCAAATATCTGAGTCTATCAACAAGTTCATTCGGGTCTTTGGGATATAGGTAGCCAATATTCTCGGCGTATTCCGCCTTCTTTGTAGCTCTTTACCGCAAATGTTTTGGAGGGGTGTGTCAGTGCATCGAGAAAATCGTCGTCATCGTCTTCAATAATATCACTGTCTACATGTTCATTTTCATCTATGCTACCTTCATGATCGTCTTCACGTCCTTCTTTATCCTCAATATTAAATTTGCTTTTCTTTGTAGCAGGAGTTGTATGTTCATCAGTATTTAGAGCCGACGACTGTTAATTTTGATGTTCGTCGACTTTACGCGAAATTTTTGCAAGTGTACTTTCTCCGCAAACCGACTCTACTGCACTCTTTCTGTCGTTAGCATTAACTGTCTCATCATAATCACCTGTCGAATCGGTACCCATCGATGCAGCAAGAGGTATTACCAGCAACACTTACTGACTCCCAGTAGACGAATCCTTGCAGATCTCGGTATGTTCTTTCAAAGGAAAGCCTTGCACAAACAGCTAGGGACCAATGTTGTAATTCTCCATCGCGCAAAAAGGGCTCTTCGTACAGGCCATTCTCTCAGACCGACGAGCATTTTGACCATAGTTGAAAACTCGATCGTAGAATCGGCACTGACGACAAAAAGATAGCTATGATGCAGTTCACGGCTCCGTGATCGTTGAGGTCAAAGGCAGGCCTTCGTATTAGCAATTAATCTTCGTGGTATGGCGAGAGAGCGCTTCAAAATGATTGTTCACCTCACGTTGGCAGAACGTCAAACTCTAATTTTTTGTTCTATATAAATGCGGTTCTCACGGTTATAGAGACAAAGTCACGGGTCAAGATCAACGTCACCTGTTTCCAACATGGTGGTTGGGTGACGTCACTACATGATGGCTAGTAGGTTCCAGTCCCTCATCACTACTAAGCTCAAACATTAATTTTTTGTTTTCATAATTTAAAATAAAATAAAATTGTAAGTAATGTTTAATTAATATTTCGGAACTTTGTGATGTTTCTTGATTTTATAAAAAATTTATAATTTATTTTTGAGTTCAAGGTTATCCAAAGTAATGGGTCCGAGGTGAAGGTCGTCCCAGATGTGAGGTCAAGATGAAGGTCATTTAGATCTAACATGCTGGTCGGAGTCATCAGTGTCACTTAGATGTGGAAAATCTAAACAAATGATAAACGAATAAACCAATATTTTGGGTGGAGTGCATTCGTCAGAATTACCAAAGTTGCATGGGTTGGGGAAGGAATTGTTAATACAATGCGATTTATTGAAGGGGGTCAGACGTCTGCTGTACTTGAGGGATGTGGCGGACCTCCTGAAATGTAACATTTTAAAAATAATCTTAAAAAATATATATAATATTTGTTATTAATTTTTTATAGATTATTAGGAAATTTTTGAGATTTTTGACGAATGTTTGTGTTTAAGGTCAAAGGCCACTGTGGTCAACATCAAAGGTCAAGGTCGTCAGGTTCCAATATGGTGGACAAAATGGCTGACAGAACCAAGATAGCTGATGGTTATGTGTGACTCCTGACCTGGACCCCTTATATCTACTTGGCATACCGAATGCCTATAAATCCCATATGGCCACCACTGCTCTTTCCTTGAAAACGATCCCCTGAATCTGTCCGATGGATCGAAATTTGAGGGGAAAACTGTAATTTTTAGGGAGAAGGGTAAATTTTGTATGAAAGGGAAATTCATGAGGGGAAAAGGGAAATTTTGAGGGAAATTTAGTCGATTTTAAGGGGGAAAGGAATATTTTTAGGAATAATGTTGCGATGGTTCAGCAGAGGAGGTTGACCATGCAGTTGCAATTGGAGCAAAATTCGATTGCCCAGTTGGAAATGCAGTTGTCATAGACGAAGAGCCAGATAGCACTTCTGCAGACCCCATGACAAACACTGCCGATGACACTGGAGAAGACCTTAAAAATTTGGATAGACTTACAGGCACCATGGCCGAAGAGGCATGTGACATGGCCGGAGAGGCAGAATACATGGCCCAAGAAGACGGGGGTGTGAACCAAGAAATCGATGGCATGGTTCATAAAGGTTATGGTTCAATCGGTGAAGCAGGAGTGGAAGTCGATGGCACTGTATCAACTTCAGACGATGTTTCTGCTGCTGGACCCTCGCACATTGTCTGCACACACTTATTCGGAATCAGTGAATATCTGCTGATTGCTAGTTGAAACTGCTCCATCCGGAATCAGTAAAAAAAAGAAAACTACTAATCTCCTCGGTTAAAAGAAATCCACTAATTCAAAGGAAATAAAATCAGTTATTTATATTCAGTTAATTAATAAGCACCAGGATAATAAATTAAGTATTATTATCTTGTCTCAAAACAAAAATATTACCTGTAAAAAAAATTTTGGTGTGGTTAGGATCGAACCTTCTCTCAAAATGAAACAGATATTAGAGTCTTAATTTCTGTCGTCTTAACAACTTCGCTACTTTGCCACTGTAATGATGATCATCGTATTTTGCGTAGAAACAGTAACATAAACTATTGTTTGTGAAAATTGCAAAATCCGGAAATAATGGCTTGTATGAATCCAAACTTGGAGGATGTGTAGAACAGTACTAGCAATACGTGATTAGATTGCAGAGTGATGGCATACACATAGGCTCAGCAACGCCCTCTCTTGTGTGACCGGAAAGGTCAGTGTTACGCCATGCTCAGTCAGTGAAGAGCCGTGAAACGAAGTGAAAGCAAGTTCCAGCATGCCTCGTCGACGTCAAAGGGCACCATATCAGCATGTGAGCGAGTTCGAACGGGGCAGAATTATCAGTTTCTGGGAAACGGGTTTGTCATACCGTGACATTTTGGCTCTTACAGGGCATGCTGCTACGACATTGATGCGTGTGTGGCACCAGTGGATGAAGAGAGTCTTGCGCAGTGACGAGCGGGTACTGCACCACGCAATTTGACCACAATACACGATGACCGCCATTTTGTCCGCATGGCCGCAATCAACTGTACAGCCTCGTCCACATTGTTGGGTCAACACTGGAGCACTGCAACGGATGTGGAACTATCTGCGTCAAAGTTTCGATGCAGTCTGCTGCGGGCTGGACTGGGCCCTATTTCTCAAAGCGACAAGTCTGACAAGTGATAAGCATAACTAGTGACAAGTATGTACTAGTCATGATTTTCTTGTTCCTAAAAGTAGTGACGATGAATAAATGAGAAGGGATAGGTGAAAGTTTTGGACAAGTAGATTTTTACATTGTGACAAGTGTTCTGTTTCACAAAAGAAACTAACTTCTCAGATTAGCTGGTCAAATATAAGATTTTATGACAAGTGTTCTGAGCATAGTCAGTACAGTGGTAAATTTACAAATACAGCGTATATTTTATACTTGTAGGCTGTTTTTCCTATAAAATGTGGTCATCAACTGAATCGGAAGAGGAAAATTTGATTATTTTAAGGAAAAGGGCGCGGAGAAGGCAGAGGGTATATGGAAATATGGTTATATACACACCTTAAAATATCTTCCGATTTATTGAAAGATTTCGTCTACCTTCAAACAAGCTAGAATAAATTTTAATCTTAATTTGACCTAATTTACGATGTGCCACAGCAAGAAACCATTCCTTGTAGGAAAAGCTATTGATCCAGGTGGCCTTACATTGGCTTGGAACTGGAGCAAAATAGCATGTTGTAGCAGAAGTGCATGGTATTAGTAAGGCAAGTGTTTGCAGAGCTATTGGAGAACTTTTAAGTGCTGTAAATGATGTTATACTTCCCAGGTGTGTCCGATGGCCCAACAACATTCTTCAAGTAGTCAATCAGTTCTACAGTAGGACATGTTCGTCCTTTGATCATTGGATGTATTGATATAATATTAATATACATTGGTGCTCCAAATGAGAACGAACCAGATTACGTTGATAGAAATGGCAATCACTCCATAAATTGCATAATGGTATGTGGACCAGATTATCCATTTTATTATGTTTATGCAAACTGGTCTGGAAGTGTGCTCAATGCAAGAGTCCTGCGCAACAGTTACCTCTGCAGAAAAATGGATGGAGGTTGGAGGCCTTTAGAAAGTGGAATTATACTTGGTAATAGTGGCTAGCCAACAAAAACGTGGCTAATTCCACCAGTATGTACTACCCCTCATAATGAAGCAGAAGTTAAACTTTTAAAATTGCATAAAAAGTCAAGAAGAGTAATTGAGTGTGTTTTTGGTGTATTGAAAGAAAGATGTCCTTGCCTTAAAAACCTTAGAGTACGATCTGTCTACGCATGCAAAATAATAAATGCAAGTGTAGCACTGTACAATTTGGTAAGAAGTGAAGATTACCACCATGAAGCCCTCCTACCCGAGGAAGATGAAACATCCTCTATAAACTGTGATCTTAGAAGAGAGAGCCGTTGCTAAATCTCTAACAATTTCAGCTTGGTTTTATAGTTTAGAAAATTCAAATATTTAATTTGAAAGTGTAGTATTCTTTTATCCTTAATATATTCATCTTCAACAGCACCAAGGGAACAATTTACAGCATTTGAAGCTTGTCTGTTTTCTTTTGTCTGTAATAAAAATTATAACAATTTGTATTACTGACTTACTACTTCCATAGATTTTTCAAAATATGTAATTTATTGAAAAAACAAACAATACAAAATATATACTTAAGCAATTTAATATGTTAAGGTTGCATCAGATGTGTACAACCATTCAAATACTTTAATGTTAACATAAAGATATGTATGGAAGTATACAGAGCTGATAAGGTAACTTTTGGGAAAAAAATTAATTCTATACATACATAATCTTTCTACGTAAAACTTCTAACCTTACTTTACATTACCTCAATTCACAGCTTATGCAAGATAAGTTAACATCTAAATAACTACGTCCATTATCTGTATACACACTGCCAATACAACCAAATGAAATATTCATTTAGATCTTTATCGTTGAAAGGCAGTATTTATTCAAATATGCTTTATGCTTGTTCTGAGAGAATTATGTTACTGGATGAATGCAGGGATTAAGAACAGTAATAACACAACACCTACTGCATTTGGGATCTGTCATTGAATTGTCCACTCCACAAGTTAGGTCTCCGTCATTATCAACTCCGCGTGCACTACTCTGGATAACTTGTACACGACACCCATATACTAACTAATATCGTTCTCCTATTCCTTCCACAAACTGTAATTTCACTCCAGATAATCTCAAGAACTAGGATGTCAACTTCGCTTAACTTCGCATCCTTCCCTCAACCAGTTACAGTTTTTTTTTTGCATTATCCTTTTTCCCCTGTAAAAATTGTTATTCGACAGTAGCATATATCCAAAAATGGAAATTGTGCAATCTAGTTATGCGATAAACGTGGTTCTACATTCCTTTAAGTTCATTTAATTATATTATGCAACCATCCCAAAGATAATTGTTTGTTTTCCAAAATATTTATATGCTACGTTGTGAAGTATTATGTTTTTTGTAACAACAGTGTATAAAATATACGGAATATCTACTCACCAAAGTCGTTTTGTGCCAGTTTGGCCACATAGTATCACGCACATAATACAAGGTCTTTCCATCTAGTAATCCTAATGATCGAGCAACATTTCTAATCTCCTGCCATTTTTTAGATTTCAATTCCTTTGTAATTTCGGGTAAAAATTTGCTTCCTTTTTTTAAGGACCGCTATTTTCAGCTCAGTCATAGTCTACTTGTCAACTTGTCACAAACGTGACCGTTATTGGCAAGTAGATCTGAAATGGTTGAGAAACAGAAATAACACTACTTGTCACTTGTCACTTCAATTACTATTCGCTTGTCACTTGTCAAACTTGTCACTTTGCCATTGCATCGGCTTCCAGTGTCCAGTAACCACAAACGCCTCAGACTGCAATGGGCACGTGAACGCCGTCACTGGCGTGCTGAGTGGCAAAATGTAGTGTTTTCGAACGAGTCCCGCTTCAACCTGTCCTACAGTGATGGTCGCATATGTTTTAGACACTATCATGGTGACAGCAGTCTGGCAGCCTGCATTGTGGAGCGGCATTGCAGACAAAATGCCAAGTGTGATGGTTTTGGGTGCCATTGGATAAAACATGTGATATCGACTCCTGCGTATTGAAGGCAATCTGAACAGCAACCGTTATATCAGGGAGGTTTTAGAGCCTGAGGTATTGCCTCTCCTTCAGGCGACTCCAGATGCCACATTTCAGCAGGATAATTTTCCCGGCCACATTTGGCGATAAATGTGCAAGCCATCTTCAATGAACGATGAGTACCACTGCTTCCCTGGACTGTACGTTCGCTTGACATGTCGCCCATAGAACATGTCTAAGATATGGTTGGTCGGCGACTAGTTCGTCACGGACCTCCAGCAACCACAGTTGATGCTTTGTGGACTCGCATACAAATTGCGTGGAGGGAGATTCCTCAGGAGCATATCCAGGTCCTCTTTTATTCCATGACGTGAAGTTTAGGGGCTCTGAGCGCAGCACGGGGGCTTCACACCACCATACTGAATCATCAAGGACAGAGATTGTGTACAATTCCGTAATCCTATTCAATTGTGTCTTGTTCTGTAACTAATCTGTGGTATAAAGTTCATTTCAATTACATGTGTCCTTCTTAGTGTTGCATTTTTGACAAACATTAGTATACTATGGCAAACGGCCATAACTTTCGAAATGTGGAAGTACTTCATGCTGTCGAAATATATGTATATTCTGCGCATCTACATGCATTTGCAAGGTTCGAAAGCCAATCTAAGTTAAGTTTAGTTCATATTCTGCGCTTTAAAAGGAATAGTGGTTTCATTTAAACGGGGCTGTTGCTTTTTTCTTGTATATGCCATTTTACAATACAGCAATATTTTATAGAATGAAACTGTTGTTTAGAAGTAACAAATAAACTTCTAATAACTGTGCTAATTCGACAGTGGAATGTAAGAACCAAGTTATTCTATTATAAAATTTGTCATTTTCTTATTATTTGATCAGTTAACTTGCAGAAAACCAACATTCTGTTGGTGAAAATCGGCGTATCTTATTGAATCATCTCACTTTCAAATTAGTTTAAGTATTCCTGATCAATCTCTCACTAAAAATAACAGTTTAAATCTGTAGTGTCTCGTTGCATTGTAAAATGGCGGATATTAATGAACATCGATAACCTCAAAAATTGAAACCACCTTAGTTATCTTTTGACATGTAACGCATATTGGAAGTAGAAACCTCGCTGATACCCTCCACGATTTTATCCTCCCCGCGAGCGCCTACAAGTTGGCATGCGTCGCAGGACACGTGGACAGCCAGTACAGGTCAACCCAGAGGATGGATATTCAGTTACACGTGTCAAGGTTGTGCCGAGTAACAGCTAGCATATCGCCGAAGTACCCAGAAGGCGCTATGTAAATACATAGGAAAGTGGGCAAAATGCAGAGCCAAGCTAGAGTGGTGCCAACACGCACCTCTAGTAACACAAGAGAAAATGGCTGACAAGCTTAGAAGTGGTGCCATGAGCACTCCTACCCCCCTTAGCAAACCATGGGGCAACTTGGACACGCAGCGCGGAAGGAGAGCTGACAGGGTAAGTTTTAGGGTGCAGGTCACCCCTCCTTCCACCAACAAGAACCATGGCGCATGTATGAAGTATTCGTTGTTCTGCACCCTCCTCCGACCTCCCTCCCCCAACAAGGGAGACATGTGTAGGAACTTAGGGAGGGAGACAAGAGAGGATATAAGCGAATTTACAAGAGAAAGGAATTAAGTTTTTATCACCGTGCCGAGAGAGTCAGTTGCGTCGGGAATCGTGAGAGGATATCGGAACGAGAGGAGAGCAACGAGGAGCGAACCCAGAGCAGCAGTTGAGGGGAGACGGCACACACCAAATGCGGGCCTTTCCAAGGCTGCCCACATTGCTGGACCTTATCCAGCCGACACATATCAAGCACTACAAGAAGAGCTAAGTATCATCTCGTCGTCCAAAGCAGCCACCCTCCCCCACGACGTCGCCCACAGTTAAGCCGAGTTAGTTAAATAGAGTACCACACCTCAGAAATGTTTCTGTATATTTAAACTCGAGACAATATAAACAACCAGTAAAGGGAAACACCGAAAGACTACCTTATTGATATACCTTCAACCTTCAAGGCACCTTATAGTCTGTGCCATCCAATATTAACTGGGGACCCTAGAATCCACAGGTGGGGAATAGCGTCACTTTTAAAGCACAGAATCTGAATTGAACTAAACTTAGATTGACTTTGAACCTTGCAAATACATGTACGTGCGTATAATAGACAACATGAACTACTTTCACAGCATGAAACATACAGCCACTTGGCATTATATTTTTGTGTTCAATACCCATAAAACCACTACTTGTTATGAATGGTAAAGTAGGCCAGTAGCTAAGATGGCTAACCATGAAAGTTGTATCATGTGTTACTATTTAGGCGGGGATTCTATCACATCCACAATTTTTTGTGTACATAACATTTTCGTTTTTTGACAATATCAATCGTTCTTAACTTATGTCACAGAGGAATGCTTCACTTTTTTTCTATACTGGAGCTTATTTATTAGCCAACTGTAAAAACCAAATTTTCTGCTGTTTGAATTAGTGGATTTCTTTTAACTGACGAATTAGTGATTTTTTTTCTACTGATTGCGGATGGAGCAGTTTTACCTGGCTATCAGTAAATATTCACTGATTTCAATTTAGAGTGCATAATGTTTTCCAGTTGTGGTAACCAGCTAAGATGATTCACGCTTTTCTTATGCTGGCAATCTGATAAATAGTACAAGTTTGCAATTAGTTTTAATTTATTAAACCTTCCCCTCCCTCCGGGGGACCGCGATGGATGAGCGGTTAGCTTGCTCGCCTCAATATCCGGCTGGGCCACTCCCGGACTTTTGCATGTGGGAATCGTGCCAGACAATGTCGCTGGTCAGTGGGTTTTCTCGGGGATCTCCCGTTTCTCCCGCTCTTTCATTACGGCGCTGCTCTATACTCACCTCAAAAACCCTCATCGGCTCTCAAGACCTCACTGTTGAGAGCCACC